>QNUK01000322.1:0-250000 GCA_013621035.1 Clarias magur | reverse complement strand
CGGCGTAATAGGTTTGTTGTCATGCTGTAAGACGTACGCAATTTCCAGGGTCCACTTCATTTCATGCCACAGTAGATAAAGGAAGAGAGGCTCAGACTGCTGTACGCTATTACCTGGCACTCGAGTCAATGAGAAATCCCTTTTTCCTCCCAAAAGAGCTCTCGAACCTTCACCATATGCATCTGAAATTTCAATTATTTTTCTTTAAAGGTTGTATCCCCCCCCATTTGTTTTACAGTGGGATCATATTTCACTTTCAGGTTGTTACAGCAGAATCCAGCTGAGACAGGTACGCTATCCCGTTTAGGACTTTTTTTTCCCACTTCAGACATGAAAAACACCGTTGCTGCAGGATACGGCTCTGTCGCACCATTAGCATTTCAGGACGCGGGACACGGCGGTGATTGATGGCCGTGCTTCTGCCACCGCTATATACATACCAACAAGAGGCGACCCATGAAATGACCTCCAATTACAGCTAAGATCTAAAAAGGGGGTCGCTTTTACAGTATATCCGGGAAATCTGAGCGACCCGTGTTAACGGTATCGTGTCTAAAAACTGGGAAAGAATGTACTGTAATGTCAATTCCCCGGTGGTGGATCATGTCTGCTGCTGAGTTATCAGCAATAGCAGGTGTGAGCTCCAATAAAACAACCTGCCTGAGCAAGATGAGCCGAGCTGAGTGATATGCACCCGCGCTACAGCAGCTCATAAATCACCAGCACAAGGCTGAGAGCCGTCAAACAACCCCGAACACAAGGTGAAGTCCAAAGCTTTTACCTTATGAGGCAGATTCCAGAGGAAAAGAAAGGAAATGCAAAACAAGTCAAATAAAAAGAAAAAAAAGATATGGAATAGATACCCAAGTGGGAGCTTGGTCAAAGTTTCAATACTTATTTATATTCACTTACGTATCGCCATGTTTTGTGCGGCGATGCTTGTATCGCCATGCTGACTGCAAAATCCATTCTAAATACATTACCGCTTAAACGTTTGGGATCACTTGCAAATTTCTTTTCTTTTCCAAATTCACAAACAATTTTATCCATTTCATAATTAAAGCTAGCCGGAATTCTGACTCTAATGGAACGGGCCAGTACAGTCTCCGGATCTGAACCGTACTGAGCCGTTGAGGGAGCAGCCTGACCGTATGGGATGCTCCAGGAAGCAAGGTGGGGGGAGGGGGGGGGGGGGGGTTGGACAGGGGGGTTGCTGCATTTTCTATTTAGAGTAATTTCGTGTTTTCAATAAGTGATCCCAAACTTTTGAGCGGTGTACATTTTACATTTATACATTTGCAAGAGGTGGAATGTTGCTGTTCTTCTATCATTCTGTAGGTGGTGCACTTTAGACTATTCTCACACACCCATTCAGAGCATCCTGTGTGTTAGAATTTTGTTTAAAAATGCACCAAAATCTAAAAAAATAAAAAATAAAAATCAAATCAGGACATCGGAATACTTGCACAGTAAATTCTCAATATGTATTAAATCAGCACCCTAGGTATCGTGTTATCATCGTATTGGCTGATCCCTGGTGATTCCCATCCAGACTGCTGGCTGTGCAGCAGTTCACCAGTACACCTGTCGACCCTTGTCAACAACTCTAGTCAATAACTACACGGTTTAAAGAGAAAGAGGTTACTTGATGACCACAGCAGTACAACCAGTCACGTACCTTTAGTGAAGCCAGTTTGCAAATTTGCTAGTAAAATCACAAGCAAATTTCCCTCCATAAGTCATTCACACGGAACGTCAGGCTGAAAGGTTAAAAGTTTAAAAAAATTAGATTTGGAAAGGATAATAACAAAGAAAAGAAAAAACAATAACCAACTCTTGCTCTGACAAGTTTATCGTCTCACAAAGTTTTCCAGTTTTCTAGTCAGAATTATATATATATTTCTCTTCAGTTTTCTTCAAGACTGAATGAGTTACTCAAAGAAATCTCTTTTTCTCAAACCTAAATATACACATCATGCAACTGCGTGCTTCAAAACCCCTGCGTATCAGAACGGAAAGCAGTGAAACCTTTATCGCTAAAATCCTATTAGCAGTTTTAAAAGCACTTCACAAATGAGCCACATCAACTGCTGCTTATCCTCTCCTTCTGAAAGTGAGTGTGAGCCATCCTATCAATTAGTCTAAAAAGCCACATGTTTCATGCTCTGTGAATCCTCTTGACTTGGACAAAAGCCTCTTTTATCCCAGTTTGACCCCGGTCTGAAAGGACATCCTACACATTGGCCTCTGCACACCAGGGGGTGTTTTGTCATGCTGCATGCCCCTCCGGCCAGAGGACAATAAATCAACCGGACTTTGTTCCTGCTCTTACAGAAAGGGTAGTCGGTCTGTCCGGTTTTTCACATTTGAGGCCCGTCCTGGCCACCAGCGTTCTCCTTCATCATTTGGGGTGAAATGAGGAGGCAGACAGCGTATGAATAAGAACAGGCCTGAAGAATGCAGAGGTCTGGCTGAGAGGAACATGTGGCACAGGGATGGGAATGCAAGACCGGAACTCGAGCACAGCCGGGGAGATTGGCATTTTACACAAACATTGAAAAGACATTTTGAGGAGGAGAGAGAAAAAAAAAAAAGGCTTTTCTGTTTTCAAGCTGCTGTGTGGGTGTCAGTCTTGGTTATTGCCTTTACAGTCGGATGTCTTGGCTTTCAAGATTGATTTGAACAATATGCCAGGTTTTCTGTTAGTATAGCTCACAACAGGGCTCTCAGTGTTCACAAACTGTTGTTCTAATACACAGAAAACACAACCCGGTTGGAATCTGATGAATGTCTTTTTACACCGCTTTAGTTGGCTTCACTCTCGCCGCTGGAGCGTACCGACTCCGGCTCTGAAGCCACGTGGCGGATGTTCTGCACTTGCGGGCTGGAGTGCCTGTTTGCACAAGAAACGGGAATTATTTATGAAGCATAAGCACGCCGAGACAGACTATAGTATGGCATATCGTAGCCAAGCCCAAGACTGCGCAGCATTTATCAGAGTAAATATCAATTGATCAATAGACCACGGTAAAGCACCCCTGCTGAAATATTAATGATAACGATACAGAGCTACTACCCACACATGCACAATAACAGAATATGCAGAGGTGAGCACATCACCGTGATAGGGTGTCTGGGCCATCAGTCTTTGGCTTGGCGCACAAACCGGTTCAGGCTGCTGATTTTTCTTTCTTTTCCATAACCAAAGTGTGTGTGGGGGGGAATGCTATTGACTTTGACAAAACCATTTCGAATAATGAATAATGCATCCTAGTATGTTTGGACATTTCCTTGTGATACAGCACACCACAGTTCTGTAACTGAATGCTGCATTGCAGACATTGACCCAGGACGCAACGTGGCCATTGTTAGAAAGAACATAAAAAATAAAGACGCTAGGTGAAAACAGCTAATGTGAGATCAGGCTGTTGGATTTAATCAATTAATTATATAAATGGATCGATTTTTGAGTCACACACAATTATCTAAGTGAATTTGCAAATAGTAAATGACCAAATATATAAACAGTTTCCATCTTCAGCAAATACTTGAGTTTTGTAAGAGTATCGCTTCTTCTTCTTTTAAGTTTAGGGGTGGTCTTTTTACAGGGTTCTTCTGTCTGGAAAGGTTAAGCAGTCTTTCACATAGCATTAACAAAAACTGTACAAATATCCCAAGGAACTGACACTTTGGTAAAGTTTGCATGATGTCCTGAAGCTTTTCTCACTTTTTTTTTTCCCCAGCATTGATGCACTCTAGGAAGTGCTCTTTTTGTTGGTCCAACAAAGAAATTACATGCAAAATATCTCGTCAAATAAAACCCAACCATGTCTGAGTTCCTAGCACAGGTATCGACTGCATCCATCAAGCGCAACCCATGCAGGCACAAAAACTAACACCTAAAGCAGAAATACCAAAACATATTTTACTTTCATATGACATTTATAAGGCATCCGGTTTCTGGGTATAATACAGCAATCGCTCATTCCTTGCAAATCTCATCATAATTACTACAGATGTCCTCCGACAACATTACTGTACAGACAAAAGTCTGGAAATCTCATCCCATCCTAACAGTACTCAAGGCTCCATATCGTCACTCCCTGCTTGGAAAATTTTAAATTCCACCTCTCAGTTATTGTTATATCCCTGTCTTAGGCTGAATTGACAAACTTACAATTCCTATATTTTCTTTAACAAGTTAACACAGGTCTCAGCGCTCACCCTAAGGATCAGTGTGCTATACCACTCCTTTGTTCACTCCTCTTCCTAATGAAGGTTTCAGTGTCCATGTAAATGAGCTACTGCTGAACCACACCCTGCCAGAGGACAGCAGAGTTGGTCTGGAGGACGGTATCTTGTTATATGAGTCTACATTAGAGTGAAGAGTGGTGTTCAAGTCGAACTGGGACTTTTGATGGTGCAGAATAACAGAACACGGTTATGGGATTAAAAACTTCTCTATATAATCCGCTTCTACACTAATGAACGTATCCCAGCATTTCACTATGACTTGGATAACATCAAGGTAGAAGCTTTTCTGAGTACCCTGGGCACTGCTTAACATGATCAGTGCAGAAACCCTGCCCTCCCAGAAACCTTTTCAATGGCCCTTTCCTTTAATGTAAAAAAGAAAAAATGGTTATTCACTAAAGTTTTTTTGAAGGATAATGCATGACCTCATACTGCACACCAGTATACAGGAACTAAACTGGGATTACCGCAACATCCCCCATACAGCCCTGACCATACACCAAGCAATTTTCACATTTGGCCCATTAAAGGGGTTCCTGGCTGGCCAAAGCGTTTCGGACATGAAGACGGCAATCCTATCATGGCTCTAGCATATTGAATTGAGAAAACGTTTTATCTTGGTGATGTCCAAGCAGTTCTATCATTCTGGGTTATATAGAGAATATATTGCGCAATCAAAAGTCCCGGTTTGACTTGAACACCCTTCGTAAATCCTCATCAATACCAAAATATGAAATTTTTTTACTCACATCCTTTGTTTGAACACACACTAGACACCTGTCTGAATGACGAAAAATGACAAATGGAATTTTGCATCATAGCCCCTTTAATAATTTATTCCCACTATCAGGTTATATTACCTTTTCTGTCTAGTTTATTAGATTTCTGTGCAATGAAAACATAAGACTGGTTAAACGGAGTGGCTCTTTCACTTGTCAAGTGGGCTAGCTAATGGATTTTTGATTTGTCCTCCCATAATGCAGAGGTGTATACTTCAGAATATGCCTACCTGCCCGGTGGTTTCGTGGGGGGAAAAGCCAATGAAATATGGTGTTCTGATGAATCCTGACAGGTCGACCACTGCTCATCATAGAACTGATGCTCTGGACAGGATTCTGATTAGCCAGCCTTTTCGCGCAGCACTGTGAAATCCATCATCACAAGAGCCCAGCCAGTAAATCAATGAGAGGGAATGAGATCGCTCTTGAATGACTGTGTGACAGGAGCTGAAATTCATTCTTTTATTTCTCTCCAAGGCATATGCTCATCTCCCGATAAGTACGCTGCATTCTGAGCGTGAAAGGGCGAAGGGTAGGAACGAGGGCAGAAAAAAAAATAAAAGAATTGCCAAGCCTGATTGAACGTTCCAGGGAAATTGAAGCACTTCTTCCTTCCACGTTACATGCTGCGTTTATTTCACAATTCCGAATTCATCAGTCTTCACGCGGACTCCCTCCTCTCCACCCGTATAACCTACATGAAGAAAAACGTTCCATAGTAGCACATACAGTACGATGTTACTGGCACCGATGTCTTCTCCTCCAATTAAGATTGCTACTATGCATGCAACGCTTTCCCTCTGCTAATGAGCAAGCTGAAGCCCAAAGCACACTTCCACGTCCACGTTAATTATAAAGCATCGCGGGGGATCCTTCACGGCAACCGCGCAGCGTGATCTCATTAGATACGAACGCATCAGAACTGCTATCACGGAACGTCTCGCTTACAAGCGCGCACATTATCAACCTCGCGTTACGTGTCTGGTTGCTAATTGAATTTACATATGCTGCTTTGGTGACCTGGGAGCGGGTCAACATCTGACCCTCCATCTGCACGGTATGGAGATGGAAAGGCACAGTGTGAATAAACTCATTATATTATCTACTCCAGGACGGCTGGTGGAGACGTTTAATGAACGTGTTCGTGACAAGAAAATATTCTTGGGGCATTTTTGCACTCGGTTTGAATACTTAGTGAACACTGAGTACTGAATACACAGGCACCACATCCAGGACTGATTACTGGGGAGGGGCTCATAATCGCTGGTTTGCTTTCATAGAGGAGAATTTTTTCCAGCAAGGAATTTCATATGCATTGTATTATTCTTGTTCGTCCATTTTCCTTCGGTACCAACATTCAAGCTGAATACGGCAGCACATTTTGGATTCATGACATGACCTCATGAAGGAAAACCAGGAGCAAGAAGATGTTTAGACCATCAAAAAATGTGCAAGCACTTGTACAACAGACATAAGCTAACTAGAGTCTCCTAATCCTAAGAATTCATTTATCAAACGAATTTATGAATATACGCCATGTAAACTGAAACAAAAAAAGTAATGCTAGGATTTCAACCAGCCATGTCGCTTGGTACTGAGATCAGACATCTCCACCACCTGATGGTTTGAGCCCCAGACGTCAGTTTTTCAATATGACCAGGGATACATCTTCTCCGGATGGTTTAAACCCGTAGCGTTCATCATCCGGTGGAAATGTGTGAACCTAAATTGCTATTGCTTGTTTAGATCTGCATTCTGGCAGACATTTATTTCCCCTCTGTGCTTACAGCTGTGAAGGCGACGACTGTTGATTGCATATCTTTAACAAGGCGCCATCTGTATAACTAAGCAGTCATTCCTTAACCATCTGAAATTATACATAAACTAAAGAAAACGAGAGCACACGCGAGTCTAGGTTATAATTGTGGCTGGATGAAGGAGCAATTAAGCATCCCGGATGATATCCGAAAAAGGCTGGCCGCTGACAACCGAAACTCACAGTCCTCCTTAACTAGTGGCTGCAGTGAAAATGAGGGATCGTTTCAAAATGTGCTCCTGATCGGACTGTTCATCTTCTCCTGAAGACATGACATTAATTCAAAAGATGCTAAAATACCCTTAGTGTTGCTGTTGCGTGAGATGAGGAAGGAGGCATAGCCTGTAAAAATGCTGAGAAAGGAACCCAACTGCCACTTAACTATTTTTAAATGCTTTGTCTTCCACATGGTGTCAATTTGAGTCTAAGCAAAGGAGCTCATTTACGCATTTCTGACTTTATGGGCGCTCTCAGAAACCACACAGACATGCAAGTAAGCATTTATGCTTTACAGCCTTTTGCATTCGCAACTGATTGTTTTTTTTCTCTTTCCCCTGGTGAGAAAGTACACAAGGAGATAACCTCACGTTCATCTCACATACCAACCATCAGTTTACACTCCCTATATTATACATATATATAACTGGCCTGCCAGGAGATTTCACAGAAATTGACTTTAATAAACATTTTAAGATCTCATTGTTTCCCCCCCACCAACCTCCCTGATACGATCATACGGATTCAATCAAGCCAAGCTTCCTGGTGTTGTATGTAGATGTTTGCAGCTGACCACACAAAGGGGAACCCCATCAACCGCAGGCTGAAGTCTCGTGCTCATGCATCCTACGTCCTCCTCACTGCCTCGGATGGATGTGCACAAAATCTCCACCATCTCTGCCGCCTGCATAATGAGCTCCAGACATTCAGGCAGCTCTGAATCTCTGAGAAACAGATGGGCTCCATGGCACACCTTACAGCAGGATCTTCATCATGTACTTCTCAGCATAATGACATCGTACTGCACTATATTTGGAAAAAGCTGTGATGGCGATGACGGAATAGGAGGCATTTGACTGATCTGTGAGGAGAAATATTAGCAGGTCGCACTTGGAGGAAAGTTGATGAAAAAGCAATCGTCTAGGATGCATCTGCGGCTCAGTCAGCAGTTTTCACGAAGGCCAGGGAATAGCTGATGCTCCTTAGAATATCCCTGCTACCTATAGAGACTATGACAACTGATAAGCCCTGATGTTGTTTGATGCTGAAGAGAGCTTTGTTGAATTCAAGAAGAAAAAACTAGCTAGAAGGTGGCCTTCCAAATATTCATTCCGCTGATTTTGTTTTCTGTTAAGCAAGAACATAACTACTTCTAGACAGCCTCTCATCAGCCATAACATTACGGCCACTGACGGTTGATTTGAATAACATTTATCACCATCTTTGCTCCAAAACTGGCGCCAGGATCAAGGTTCACCCATGCCCGCGAGGACCAAAGGCCAGTCCGTCTGCTGCAATCCCACAGAAAATCCAATGCAGAAGGGCACCAGAACACCCAGTGCACCAGTGTCACTGCACATGTGGCCTAGCAAGTGAAGTGCCCAAGGAAGCTGGCTCTGAGCAACCAAGGGATACCTCGGACAAACCAGTCCGATCAGCGGAGGTCCATCCCTGCAACCCAAAGCAACCAAATGATCTGCTGCTAAGCTCCAGACACCAGAGCATACCCTCATAGCTCTTGTGCAATCATGCCCCGTGTGGAACCCAAAACCCACCATTGGTTTTAATGTCAATGATTGTAATCGTATTGCTGATAGTTGCATCCTGATCATATGAAGAAAGTATGACAAGATGCAAGAGTTTGAGGGGTGTAGTCGAATTACTACTGGATGTTTAACAACAAACGGTTGTATCCATATCCGAAGTGAGTCCAGAGATCTACTGGAACAATTCACGTCTTGCCACACTGACTCCAAAATAGATTTTTCTAAAAAACAGTTTTTATGTTAACAGGGTTGACCCGATTGATCGGCGAAACAGCCTCAGATATAAATGATTCTGTACCGAGCTCAGAAGCTTCCAAATGGCGCGACAAACAGTTTTATGGTGGTACATTATCAAAAATTAGGGGAGTTTAAAGACTCTATTTGCCTAGCTGGTTTAGAAACAATAATTATGTCAGATGACATAACAGAGATATGTTTTACTTAGTAAAAAGTTAGATTTTTGTTTGGGATATTTATAAAATCGTGATACTTGTAAAATCGCAATATTAATCTAATCGGCACGTAGGTATCGTGATATCGTATCGGGAGTTGACTGGTGATTCCCATCAATACACCAATCGCACAATATGTACAATCTATAAAACATTTCACAAGGTCCGAAAACTCCATGTTTCATCGGTGTCATCTTTATAAATTATTTACTAAGAATCCATTGACCTAGATCTGCGGCCTGCACAAAAGTTCCTTCATCTTTTTTTTTCTTCCCTCCTACAAATATGATTTACATACAGTAAGTCGAAAAGACTGGGTAAAATCCATGGAAGTGCAGCAGTTTAAGAAATTACCCTGGGCCCCTGCCATCACCAGACACGACACACAGTGTAAAAAGAAAAAGAAATAAAAAAGCCTCCATCATGTGGGTGACGCATCAAACGACGTCGCGTTTGAACCCAAAACGGCCAATTATAATCCCTTCACATTGAGCAAGATTTATGGGTCTGTGTTAAAAGAATAAAACGGGGACTTGTGTATATCGAGCTGAAGAATAGAAGGCATGTTTATGCTATAGAAAGCTGAGCTCCGTTTCGTCCATGTGGCATAGTAAATAAAGTTCCAGATTCAGCTCCGTGACCCTAATTATGCATTTCTGCGGTCGGGAATACAGCGCTGCGGATTGAAGAAACATGTCAAGCTCGGTATCACGAATGCACCGTCTTTTAACCGGTCGTTAAATCTTAGCCATAAACATTGCTTCCAAATACTCTTTCCGCTTGGCAGACGTGAGAATTTAGAGAGGACGGACTGCGGTTCACTTCCTGGGGAACCGTTGAGATATTCAATCACGTTTACTATGGATGGATGACGACGCTCATCAGGTTGTAAAAAAAAAAAAAAAGAAAAGAAAGAAAGAATTTTTTTTTTTTTATTGCCGACCATTCTTCAGCAGAACGAGGGATAAAAACCAATTGTCCCGGTCAAGTCTGAAAATCCAATTTTCTTGCTCTTATCACTTTAATTCACAATAGGGAAACTGCATTAACAACATGTTGGAGGTATTCACCGGTAGCGTATTGTTACCCAGTGGGTGGAGGGGACGAAGACGAAAGGTGGGCAGTACCGCGTCTCTCCCCCAGCGACGAAGACAATGAATCAGGCCTGGCTCTGTCAATATGACAGCTTTGCGAACAAATCACACAAAGGAACAACTGCAGGCTCTCCACTGGCTGCAGAGAGGGAGGAGAATGTGGAGGTTTGGAGCATAGCAACAGGACACCAGCGTGGTCCATGTGTGGTCCATTATCACACCAGCTACTGCGGTCACACCCTTAGCCTCCTTTTTTACTTTAAAGATGAGTGGATCTTAAGAGGGTTTTCTTTTTTTCTTTTTTTTTAAGAAAAGCTTGGTTAAAATCAGCTAAGTCCATTCATTAGCAGATAGAGTGCTATTGAGAGCTGAACAGCATGGCCACTTAAGCTCAATCAGCAAGACAGAAAAAGAAAGGGAAGAAAGAAAAAAGAAAAAAAAAAAACACTGACAGGTGCCGGGAAAAGAAAAAGGAGAGAAAAAGTTTTGCGTGCCTTGTTAGAGAATCGCAGCAGGCTTTTATTTCCTTCCTTTGTATGGGAAAGGCTGCTCCGAGCATGCTGTTTAACTTATTTTTACAACTAACTCAAGCTGAGTGCGGAATCTGAGAGACAACTGAAAAATAAACAACAGAAAAATATGAACATTACTAAGACTGCAACCCTCCTGGTGGATTATTGTCATGTTTTCCAATGTTTTTTTGTCACAGTACACCTCGGAATTCTACTCAGGAATAACAAACGAGGAGAAGCAATAACGGGCGCTTAAAAGAAATGCGACGGATTTATTAAAAAAAGAGAAATAGATATAAAAAATAAAAAATAAATGCTTATTCTTCCCAATTCCCAAGCGAGAAGGGAACAGATAGGAACAGAGCTCGCTCAGATCAAACACTTCAAGCTGTCCGTATTTTGGAAGAGCATCCTGACAGCTGTGTTAACATGCGTCATCGGGATTTTCCTCCCCGGACCCGGGTCACGGAACACAGGGCAGGAAGCCTCCTAGCTATTATTTATATGCATGTGTTTGTGTGCGCGTGTGTAGCATCAGGAGATAAGGGTCATGCCGACAGGATGGGAAAAAAGGCAGCGACATCATGCTAGCTCTTACACAATATAATGTTAACGCTCCCTTTAATTATTCATAAAGAAAAAAAAATTCATCATTAGTGTTGAGAATTTCAGACAGACTGCCGTCTCTGTGTCTCCAACGTCTTAGTGTTTCCTGTACGTGCGACAGACTTGAGTGCGCACATACTGTAAACCACACACATCCTCACGTCATCAGAGGGTTACCAGCGCTGACAGATGTCTCAGACATGCGCGCACATCTGTACATGTAAAGAACACACACTAGGTCTTTGCCGCTGCGTGGGTACTGAGCGCATGTCCGACCGCGGATTCTTCAAACGAGAGCTGACCGAGTAACGAAAGACCGAACGCGGAACCTGGCTCCGACAGTGAAACGGTCACTGCAAGCCGCGGTCCACGTGCGTCTCGGAGCCGTCTGATGCGAAACGATGGTTTCTGCGACCTAAAGTTGGATCGCACGCTTGAGCTGCTTCTTAAGCACGGAACTATGGCAGTGAGGATTATGCTGCGGATAGATTGATTGATCTGTACTTCATTTTAATAGCGGCGAAGACATGAATCACCTCAGCCTCGGAGTCTACAGCTTCAAATCTTTCCGTCACAGCTGTAAATCCAGCCTCGCTGAGTACAGAGGGCTTATTTTAGCTGCTCTTATAAAGCCCTATCATTAGATATAAAACATCCCTTGGTGAAAGATCCATGTTAAACACTGTGTATAAAAGTATACCTATTCCAGAAGTGGGATCCTGGTATAACAAGAAAATGATCTACTGTATTTCTATAACCGAGATCTTGGAAAGGCCATCGGAGAAACTTGAAGCTTTTTCACATTAGGCACGACTGATTCGTACTATGCTCAGGATTGATTGTTCCCGCTCCCCCCTCCCTCACTGGGCACCGTTCACATGTTTTTTGTGCTCCGTTCTCGGGCTCGCTTGCGTATTTACACCCTTCGATACAGCAGGTGGCAGTACAAACCTCCTACATGGTTTGTGAGCCATCATTAAACAGAAGAGAACAAAGAAGTTAACTTTTGCACTGTCCATTATTGATAATTTGAGAAAAATGTCAAGAGCAAAGCTCTTGCATGCCTTCTTACTTCGCACGCGTGTGGGTCAGAGGACAAGGTTTCAGGGGAGACCGACGGCACTGATGACGTCGCCTTTACCACTCTCTGGTTCCATCCATGCCCGAGTAAACCGTATGGTTCCCAAGGCCACATTTTTCAGTGGAATTGGGAGCGGTTCCCAAGCATGGAACGATCGTGTCCTCAATGATCAAAATGAACCAGACTTTGGGGTCAAGTGTTCTCTGCAAACGATCCTGGTGGTCTAATGTGAAAACTCCCTTAGCTGACTTAAGACGTTTGGTAGGAATCGTTTAGAAGGTTCTACCTGCTACATCAACTCTTTACAGTTTTGACTAGTAAACAGAAGCTGAAAGCTAACCAAGTTAAGCATTTATTCATCACATATACATTTCTGCACATTCATTCTTCGAATGTCCCAGCTTTTGTTAGTCGCCCAGTGTCAGAGCGCAGGGCCAGCCATTATACGGCACCATGGAGCAGACATGGTTAAGGGCCTTGCTTAAGGGCCCAACAATGGCAGCCTGATTTTGATTTTGGGGCATGAACAGCCAACCTTCTGATCAGGTACTCAAAGCTTTAACTCTCTGAGCTACAGAGCATCAGAAAATAAATAGTTAAGAAAAAGTATTAAAAAAAACGTTGACCATATTAATCTCCTTCATAAAAATAATAACTGATCGTGTAACACATACTGTAGCTTTTGCAGGCTAAAATCCGATTGATCAGAGGGTACTGATAATTTAGTTCTAATAAGCGCATTAATAAGGCAAATAATATATTTGCCTTATTATTCAGGCTTTATTTTAGTATTCAAGCTTTGTAGCAGACTGTGTGTTTATTTCCCCCTTAACCAAAGGAGACGCGTCACGATAGAGGACTTTCTGTTCTTGGTTTCTCTGTAACTCAGACGTATCTTGTCTTGTTAACTCTAAGAGAGATTAATAAGGGAACACCTGTTTATAGTTGTTACAGAATGCGTAATAAGAGGGACTAACATGTTTAGCGCATGTTATACAACATTCAAAGAAACTCTAAAGATTAGTCTGTGATGTACAAGGTGCATTCAAGTCACACTGGGACTTTTGACTGTACAGAATAACCTGCTACACTAATGCACTTATCCCAGTGTTACATTGGTGCTTAGATACCATCAAGGTCGAACGTTTTTCTCAGTATGCCAGATCCATGATCAGACCGTCTGCTTCATGTCTGAAACGCTGGCCTCCCAGGAACTCCTTTAAATGTTCCAAACATGTGGAAATGGCTTGGAGAGAGGTCAGGACTGTAAGGGAATGTGGCGATAACTCCTGTAATGTGCAAGTGGTGCTGCTGAGTGAATGTGTGTACAGTTCCCGCAGACAGATGTGTGTTGGTGACAATTTATCTGTCGGTTTTCAAGGATCGAGCGTTCCACTCGCTGAACGTTTACGGGAATGAACAGCAATGGGCTCTGAACCACCTCGGCCAAGATCGTCATTCGTGGACGAACAGCCATCTTTAAACCTAATGCAAAAGAAATATCATAATTCCTGGTTTGACTTGACCGCCTCACATAAATAGAAAAGGAACAGTTAGCAAGTTTGTGGGATAAAGTGGAATAAAATACTTTGAGGCACCATAGCAAAGAAGAACTTTTCGTCTTTCTTTTTTTTTGTTGTAATAATAATACACTCAGGGCAGTGAGAGACGTAGTGTGGGTCAATCTTAGGTCAGTGGGTTACAGTAGGTCATGTGGTTTGATAGAATGTGGGAGAAAAAAAATAAAGACAGGAACAAGTCATTGCATCACTGGCTGCTCTTGCAGAAAAGGCCTGACAAAAATGGCACAGTGACCTATAAATCTAAGCTGAAATTATTCAAAGATTATTCAAAGGTTATTGCCTCTCTGAGTCATCTGCTGGAAGAGTCAAAAAAACATCCTGTAAATGTAAGCGAGAGAGAGAGAGAGAGATTGCCATTTTCTCCTTCTTTCAAGACCTCTCTCTTCTCTGCACAGCAAATTCAGACCTCTTCTGTCCGGCATTAATCATCTGAAACGCTTCGCTTGTATTGGGAAAACATTCATCAGCAATTTAGTTCCTTGTAATACATCAGTTTGAGGTCTGGACTCATGACTTTGCACAGAATTAGAATATTTTACCAAAAAGAATGAACCACATGTCGTTTTTGCTGTTGGTGTGCATTTTTTACTGTCAGCCGGGGCGTTTGTTCTCTTTTACCACACTTTCGGAGGAGAGGCGGCAAGGCATAGCTGGAACTCCAGGCATGTCCAAAGTTGGTGTGAGGAACAAGTGGCTTTTTCTTTCACTGAACCGAGCTCGTGCATACCTGAGTATTCGTTGAAGTCTAATTTATGCTTCCTTCTTGAACAAACACTCACTGCAGGCAATCTGGCAACACCGATTAGCCTAAAATGCTTGTCTTTGGATTGTAGGAGGAAACTCACCAAGAACACTCCAGCAAACTCCATGCACGCAGTCCCGAGGCGGGAATCGAACCCCCGGCCCTGGAAGTGCGAGGCCACGACGGTGCTCACCACTACGTCATCGTGGCCATACCACCTATACAGTATGCTCACAAACATAACGGATCAATGGTATTACATACAGCGATGATTTTATTTTAGGTTTCAAGAGGCATATTTTACCGAGCAGTGCCGAGAATCGTGAGAGCAGCAACAGACCTAAGAGCAGCTGGAAAGGAACCTACTGGAAGCAATTAATAGCTTTTTATGGCACTTTTCTATCCAGCTGGGCCGTAGCTATGAGCCACTGTAATACAGGAATGCAAACAAATAGCTTGCCCAGAAATCGTTGCTAAGGCATTTGCTACAACGTTATTCAGGGTCCAGGTTTGACCGGCTAGCGTCCTGTCGGAAAACTAGCCCGTCTCATGCTGTCCAAGCAATGTTCATGGTCACATCTGACATGAGGTGTTGGCACAGCCTTGTAAAAACGGACACACGCACGAGACCCACCGCCAAGGCCGATGAGTAAACTCAAAACAAGACAGCCCGAGACAATAAAAGCGCTCTTGTACACGTGTTTGTGTTCACATGTCCTCAGGACCACCTGTTTATAGCAGCTCGGGGTAAAAAGCGAAGCTGGGAGGTCTGGAGCATGACTGCTGAGACCCGAGCAGATTCATCCCATCGGCATCCGTGGTAGTAAATCCAAGCTGTAGGATATTACGGACGCGAGCTTGTTAAAAAAAGCGTTTTTTTTGTAGAGGCTTCCCACACTAACAACCAAAACCTGGCAATGCTAGAAAGTATGCTCAAACATATTTTACTCATTAGGATGGAAGAGTTGCAGCAAGACTTTCGACTACATTCATCATGACCACTTTTTCAAGATTATACACGGTGGCATGTAGAGTGCATTTGATTAACTGCCAAGACGTACACGCTGCGTGGCATCCAGGCATGAGAACTGAATTCATCAAATTCAGCTCAAAGAGTCAGTGGGAATCAAAGCTGATGAGTATAAACAATATCACACACACACACACACACACACACCACCCCAACAGCTAAAAGTCATTCAGATACAAAATAGAAGGCACAAAGTACGGTACGACCAAACTAAGGAAAAAAATGGAACAAGAGAAATAAAAGTGGCACCTTGTTGAGTAGCCCAGTTGAGTTGCCTCAGACCACCAAGGTTGTGGGTTTGAATCCCGTCTCTAGTCTGTGTTTGCAGAGAGATTGCACGTTCTCTCTGGGCATGCGGTGTACGTTGATTGTTCTTTCCAAATTGCCCACAGTGTTTGACTGGGTGTGTGTGTGTGTGTGTGTGTGTGTGTGTGTAAGAGTGTGTGTGCTTGTGCCCTGCCATGTGCTACATTTAGCTGCAGTAAAACATTTGAATGGTGCAAAGAAAACCATATACTGAATGGTTGATCCTGGCCGAGATCACACTGCAGTCTTTCCCATGAACACTGAGCAACTGGAACGCCTGATCCGTGAAAATCGACAGATAACTTGTTGCCAACAAGAGACGCATCTTGTCTGTGAGAACTGTACACACAATCGTTCACGTGTCACCACTTGCACATAACAGGAACTCAGCTGGGAGTTATTGCACATCCCCCGTACAGTCCTGACCTCGCTCCAAGCCATTTCCACACGTTTGGACTACAGTGGAACCTCGGATTGTTACTGTCGCAATTCTTTTCAAAGGTAAGGTGCTGGTTCATTTGTTTGTTTTTTTTTACTTTACAGCAGTGATTCCTTTAGTATGCGCTCATGCCAGTGTCAGAGAGATTTCTTTTTTTCCCTGTTAAAACGGTGTTTCCGTTGCGCGTGCGTGTTGTGAAACTTAAAAAGCGAGGCGGGGAGAGGGAGGAGGAGTGTTACTGTGTAAAACGAGACGAGGGAAGGGGCCAATTCCGCACGCACGCACGCACGCACGCACGCACACACTCACACACGGCGTCTGCGCACACCAACGGAAACACTTATCTGTCAGGATTTATTTGCCCTTTTTTTTTTTTTTTTTAAGTTTAAAGGTATTTTCATTTTATAGATTGTACTAATTAATTTTTATGTATTTATTTTTTGGGGCTGTGGAACGAATCATTTGAGTTTTCATTATTTCTTATGGGAAATTACATTTCCCAAATTGGTTTACGAGTGTTTTGAAACACGAGCCCACTTCCGGAACAAATTATGCTCGTAATCCAAGGTTCCACTGTATTAAAGTTTCTGGGAGGCAGACAGTCAGATAGATGGTATCCAAGCACAAATGAAGCACTGGGTTATGTGCATTAGTGTAGATAAAAAGTCCTGGTTTGACTTGAACACCACTCGTACATTTTTGTCACATGCATTCACTTATGAATATATTCTGTTCCGGTACAAGCTAAAATCGAAGCTATTAAATTGTTTGCTTAGATATTAATGGCTATACATCACTTTTGCATATATATATATATATATATATATATATATATATAAAATCTCTGTTGGCAGAGCACACATGAATTTGAAACTGATACACGAATTTAAAACAATTCTGTGCTAAATCACTTGGGCTGAAACATCACAACAATAACTCATGTACTATACAGGACAGCTATACTGCTTGTAAGCCCTTGAGGTACATAAAGCATTATTAACTATGAAGGTCTCATAATGTGACGGTTATTCTTCATAGTGACTCATCGTCTCACGCATTAGCCCAGTGTTTAAAGCAGGAATGGAGTACGGACGTAACGATCCTTAAACTCGTTAAAGCGTTTAAACACGTTCAACAACCAATAATCGAATAATTTTAGTAGCTTTTGTTGCATCCTCCAATACAACTGAATTCTGGCCAGCGTGTCAGTTTGGTTAATCCCACAGGTGATCATTTTTCAGGATACAGAAGCTCAGGTGCAAGATCCAGGGCATGGAGATTTCACGTCAGTTATGATTATTGTAAGTCTAGACAGGAGCACACTGCAGATCTGAGGGGCCCCAACAAGACATGAGACAAGGCCCCGCCCACAAGTACGGCTGTCAATCAGAAACTCCAACGGGGGGATGGGTATGACGGACATGGATACATCAAGAATAGAATGCACGGAATTGATTCTCTGCAAATATGTTTTCATGTTAAAGACAGATTTTTGAATGTTTATAACAGTTTGTTTATTGAATACCAGACCAATGCATGGCTAAGTATTTCTATTCACATTCATAGACTCGTAACAGGAAACAACTTTGGCAATCTTTAAAGAGCCAAGTAAGAATCTTCAACCTTGCACTTCATTTAGGACGGTCAACCCAACTTCACCCACCCCTTCACCTTGCTTCAAACAATAATAGTTTAAAATGATTCATATTTCTTTATGAGTATTGATACCTAATTTGGTGCAAGTCTCTAAAAGTATATGACCTGACCCTAAAAAAAGTGTTGCTTAAATTTAAGCATTCCATACAAAATTAAGGATTGTTTAAAAAAAAAAAAAAAAAAAATCATTTAGCATTAAATTCACTATTCCAACATGTTCAACGTTTGCCGAGGGATAATTCAGACACATCCATAACGAGAAAATGTCACGGCCATAACGCCAGTTTATCCGGAATCATTTATTCCAAAACTGACAACCATATATAAATAATCGACCAAAAAAATTATTATTCTAAAATGCACAATTTGCTAAGATATTGGAATATAAATTTGACATGGTTACGGACATTACAAAAAAAAGCTGTAGTGTACGTAACCATGTCAAATTTATGTTGCAATATCGTAACAATTTTGCGTTTTAGAATAATACACTTTTTCAGGTTTATGACTTTTCATGTGAAATCTAAATTGGCCAAGGTTCATCTGAATGACAATTAAGATCATTGAAAGATTTCAATTCAATAAAGTTACAGACACTACACCTTGGTAGCCCCAATGCCATGTTTTGACCGATTTGAAAATATCTAACAATTATCGCTAGGAAACTATTAAATCCATAATTTGTCTCTGGCGCTTCTCTCTTTCACATAATTTTTGTGCTTTGTAACGCTCAGCATAGGACTTTATTATTAAATTTCCAATATAAGCGCCAGTAGTCAATATGGTTTGGTAGGAACCCTATAAATTATTCCTACTTTCTCCCCCATGGAAAGGTTGACCTTAGCATGGAAGTGCCCAAAAAAAGTCATTTGTTCATGGTACTGCTACTGCACCCACTTGAAACGTAAAAAGTATTATTTTAATGATTTTAGAAGCGACAGCTCTGTTGATGCACACCATGTACCATGTGTCTCGCTCCTTTTGTACGCTCAGTGAATCTAATCAGCGCTTCTGCATCAGTAAGTCGTCTGCCCACGCCTCTGCTGAATAATTCAGTCAGAGGCAAACAGAGACAGAGACAGAAAGAGAGTGAGTTTACCACATCTCCAGCTCTGGTGAGGGCATTCCTACAGCTTAACTCTCATTAAAAATTCAAGTCACACAAAGTAGGTTAAAGCCCCCACAAAGAAGACATATTCAGCTCGGCTCGCCGGCCGCAGGCACAGACCGGCTTTTTGGATCTGTGGCCTAACGCGCATAATCTCGGGACACAATGTCCTGCATCTCGCTGTTCACCCCGTGCCAAATCCACGCTATGGAAACCAGCGGAGGTCAAAGGGCCCAAGTCTTCCACAGCCTTCTGTTCTGACAATGTAAAACAGGCCCTGTTCAAATGGAATCAATAAAGCTGTAAAAAAAAAAAGTCATGCATAAGCAGGGCAAAGTCTCAGATAAAAGTTTTAAAGTATTATACTCCTCCTACAGCAAACAGGTCCTTGGCCTTTACGTCCTGAAATAAGGACTGAAATGTGTGAGAAAGATTTGTGATCTTGGCTTTCTCCAAACCACTTCAAATAACACTCAGAGAGGATGAGTGGCTTAAAGCTCGGGATAAACCTCCTTCATACTGTATGTAAGCTCCGTTCTTTATGAGGTGTAAAGCGCAGCATTCTTTTTCACCCTCCTCCCGTCCTCCTTTGCTTTTTTATTTTTTGGTCCTTAATGCTAAAATCCAAAATGACCGCATGTATAGGAGTTTTATGAAGTGAAATATGTCTGCACAATTCACCAATCTGTCTGTTGTCAGAAATTGTTGATTTGCTCAACAAATAGAATTTATTTGCATTTTGGGTAAAGAATATTTTATTCTGAGAAGTATCACATTTACGCATTTGGCAGACGCTCTTATCTAGAGCGACTTACATTTTTATCTCGTTATACATCTGAGCAGTTGAGGGTTAATTAAGGGTTTTGCTCAAACGCCCAACAGTGGTAACTTAGTGGTCATGGGATTTGAACCTGGGACCTTCCGAACTGCAGTCCAATGCCCTTAACCACAGAGCTAGCCCTGACCCTATTAGGAATTAGAGCGTCTACCGTGCAGAAAATCCGCCATGAAATCACTGATTAATCTGGTTAAAGAGAAGAACAAGTGTTAAAGACCTTCAGAAATATGAAAATGGTAGGAAGAAAGACAGACATGCTGGCTCAGGCGCTGCCCACATTAGCAAGATCTTCTCCAAACGTCGCGGCAGCAGGACAAATCAGACGTTTTTGAGATGAACCCAAAAACAAAAAAGGTCTGATAGAGCAAAAAAAGACAAGAAGAAGCCAGTGCAGTAATCCAGTACCGAATGATTGGGAAATAAAAAAATATATTGAGCATAGAGATGTACAAATCTGGCCCTAAATATCTGTATTTGATATTTTTCCAATGCACCCTACTGACATACAGTATAGTTATGTATGGCATAGACAGCATGTGTTCATTGTTCAGTTTTCACCAATAAAAAAAAAAAAGCAAAGGTAGCATAATCGACAGTAATAATTTGTGAAAGTGAAACAAAAACTCAATATTGGCTCGGTATGATCAACTCACACCCTTGATATTGGTATATTCCCATCTGCTAGGAGCACAAATACGACACTGTCAAGTCCAATTTTCTTCATGTAGTAGAACAGGTTAAGGAGTAGGTAGTAAACCAGACCTATGTAATACCTGATGACCAGAACATGGAAGGTTGTAAACTTCAAATAGGAAAATGTCCCATAGAAGCGAGCAACTGATGGCTACCATGATGCAAGGAAGGATGGCGAGCGATTTACAGTAGCAAGTTAACTAGCTCAGTGGTTGAGGCGTTGGATTACTGATTGGATGGTCCCAGGTTTAAACCCCAGCGCCACTAATTTGCCCTCAAGAGAGGTCCCTAAACCCTCAACTGCCCAAATGTATATTGAGATAAAATCTAAGTCGCACTGGATAATAGCATCTGCCAAATGTCGTAAATGTAATGCACAATCAATTCCCACATAGCAAATGGCTGTATGTTGCATTTTATATTTCCCCAGTTACATCAGTATTCTCATATTCTATACACGCATGTTCGTGACCCCGGTTATAAAAAAGCTACTTAGTCAGACTAGTTCAAGCCAATGTGGGCTGTGCATCAGGCGGTGGAGTCAGAATGACTTGTACATGTTCTAAAAAGCAATCGAAAAGTAAGTCAAGTTTTCCTTTCTCTGGTTGTTAAATGAGAAGTTGAAAAAAACCTACTAGTCTACAGTAACTGTCCACCAGGCAAATATGAATAAACGAATGGCGGAAAATCTTTTCCAAGGATCATGGCCTACTACTTTGTCCAGATTTATATCCAAGTCCAGACATTGACATTTATATGCCTTTAATTTCATGGCACATTTACATCTGTACTGAGTGATTCATATAGCAATTACAGCCTATTTTATACCGTCCACCTTTTTTTCCCCTTTCGACTTCTAAGTACCTTGTCAATGAGCTGCTCGGTTCTTTCTCCATTGTTGCATGGATGTATTGAGGTATTTGGCCAGCGATCAAAAACTGTCACTCTGAATTCCAGATTATGCCCGTTTCCTTTCAGACTGCTTTATACAGTAGGAGTTGAAATGACACGTAGTTCCAAGCTAAGCAGAAATATGGATTTATTACTAATGGTGAGACACTAACTACAGTGTACTACAGTCCGGGTTTATTTCGTCTTATTTCAGTTTAGTTAAACTGATCATTTTTCCTTCTCTGCAATCATCTAGTGGTTCCGTTTCTGATCTGTGGAGGAAAGCGCCGTCAAATCCACGACCGGAGCCAACGCACTGTTGGAGGTCATGATCACTCTGGCCAGCCCTGCTGGATTTATACTTCATTAACGGCCACAAACTGTGTACTGTAAGCCAACTTTATCAAATAGTAAGACGGCAATCATTTGGTTTGCACTTGGACAGCAGACAAAAGGAGATGAGTAGTTTAAGTATTTAAGCATTAATGTTAAAACAACATGATACACTTCAGTTTTGTAAGATGATTGCAGGCAAAAATAAGTAGGGAAATGATATCAGTATGTGGATGCACAGTGGCTTAGTGGTTAGCACTGTCGCCGGTGTCCAGCGTCGACCTTAGCGTGAAGATGAACTAATACAGCTCGTTATTACCTTTTAATAAAAATGCATTAATATACAGAATGTAATACTACATTTTAAATACTAAAAATGTATCCTATAATGGATAATAGTTTGGTATTGGATTGACCTAAAGTGATAAAAACAAGCTCTATGAGAATCCATCAAAGCATACACCCTTCAATATCTCCTGGCATTTCAATGAGCAAGTGCTTGAAATGCGTTGCAGCGCGAAACAAACCAACCAAAAGCATGGGGGAAAAAGCCGAAAGATACCAAGCAGTTATCCATGACAATGTGAACATTATTAACCAAAGTCACATTATTGAGCCAAAGTATTTATTAATTATTAATTCATTAACTATTAATAATTACAAATATTTTGCTGAACTTTTAACCATTTTGTTGTATTTTGTTTCTCTATTATCCCTGTTGTTACTGCATACACTACATCAAGTGTTATAATAAAATTAGAAGGCAAATAGATATTTAGCTAGAATATACTCCATAATTATAAAATACACATTTTTTTACCTGTGTTGAAGAGCAGACGAAGCAGCATTTCAAACATAAATGGGAAAGAAGAGAAAAATCATACAATTAGAAATGATTGCATACGGACATTTTGTACATACTGTACTGTAGCATGTATTCAAAATATGCAAATGATCGCTTCTGACACTACATACTGTAGCATCGTCTTGATAAACTGACTTAAATAAATGTACTGAAATCAGTTCTAATTAACAGCATGTCTGCAGTTTGGCTGTTGGTGTGTTGGACAAACAGGACTCTTGTCCTCCACCATTCGTGTGCCTTTGTCTTTCTGAGGAATGCTGCGTGAGGACGAGCTAGACGATGACTAGCCCGAGGCGAGCCAAACCCCATTACACCGGGTTAAAGTCCAGACAGTCCTCCAGTCCTTCATCGTACTGATCGCCTCTGGATCAGTCGCAGCACGTACGATCAGAGCCAATACCAGTGGACTGGACATGAACAAATCGGTCCTACTGCAGCGCTGTTCCTATTGATTAACTGCTTACAGTTAGGAAATCGAGGATAGCGGCTTAACAGCCTGGACTGTAGAGCTGATTGAGGTCAGCAACGGTGATCTGTTTTCATCAATAAATAGTGAAGGGCTAAAAAGAAGAATTGCCTATGCATCACTGGCTACGAGCCATTTTCTTCCCCCCCTGCTAATGTACTTGGCTTTCAACCTTACTAAATGACTGGACCAAAGGTGACCTCAACACACCATCCAGCTGACAACAAAAACAATCCGGTAACACAAAAACACAAGTACAATAGCATAGTGAGAATACAAAGTAAAAAAGCAACTAAAAGTCCTCGTCTTTTCTTCAGCACACAGGAGGACCGAAGATGGTTGTTATAGCAGCACCCGGAGCAAAAATAAACCATATCCAGGACAGAGCAAGCACACAGAGTAAACAAAGAGATGATTAATGTTAAAGCATAGAGGCGGTGCTAATGCAAGAAAAAGCCTGGACACCAAAAGTCAATCTGCAATACACACTAGTTTTACCTTGAACGTTTGCTCTTTGGCATTAAAATCCATGCAAACCAAATTTCAAAGCATGCAGTGCCCAGTTTCCAGCTGCTTTCCCTACAGAATAAACACATTACTGCCTCTTCTGTTAAACACCACTCCTATTTTCCACTTCTATTTGTTTTACTCAGGATTTTACAAAAAAACGCATCCAAAAGAAATGCAATTCTCCAAAGTGGTTTATTAGTACGATGAAGCATGGGCTGACTTCAATTTCAATTGTCGGGACAAAATTCAATGTCCGTGTAATGACTTACAATTCACAAATAAAGCACTTGGCTGACTGATTTAGTTTGGGAGTAAAGACGGGGGTTCATCAAGCTTTATGAAGTATGTAGGGAGGAGACATTTGATGTAAATCACGTCCTGTAAATCAAACGTACTGTATGTGCACATACAGTACAACTTTATTATAGCTGTAATAAACAAGTCATTTCGGCAATCGAATGCCAGCAGTAAAAAAATAATAAATAAATAAATAATTCTATGCAGTAAAAATGACCTGTCAGGATCTAGATCATAAGCACATAACGAACTATTAATTCCACTTGTAAAAGCACAACCGGGTCAAGAAGAATTTGAAGAGAATTTGGGACGATTGACATTTCTGCCTTGATCCATCACTACAATGCATTTGAAATTAAGGAATCGAGATGTAATAAAAGTGCAAAGGGAATGCATTTCGTACAGTTTTGAAAAAAGAGGGAATGCACTGGTGAGATCAGCAACACCGAAAAAAACGACCACAGAAAACTGCTCGACGTGTTGATAGTTCAAGAGAAATGCTGTGGAGTAAATATGCATATCGTTATCAAAAGCTACAATCAAAAAGCACCTTCAAGAATGTAAATACAGAGGCAAACCATGGCTCAACAACGGGAAAGCCAGATAAGACTTTGCTATAAAACTTATCAAACAAAGCCTGCCCAGTTCTGAAACGAGGTCTGTTGGACAGAGGAAACCAAGCGTGACTTGTACCAGAGTAATGGAAATAGAAGAGTATGGAGAATGGAAGAAAAGACTCATGGTCCAAAGCATACCATCAAACATGGCAGAGGCAGTGTTATGGCATAAGTACAGTACATATAGTATGGCTGCCAATAGAACTGGGTTTACTGATGAATATGTTCTTTTCAGAGTCAAATTGAGAACAGCAATACTGATAGGGTATATAGATGGATAGTGTCTCAAAATGCACTATATAAAAATGTTTATATTTATTTAAAAAAAAATTTTAAACCCAAGAGATTTACACGGCAAATAAGCGGCCAGCACTTAGATAGCCAAGCTAGTAACCTGACCTAATTCACTGTGGATGCTTTCAGGTCCTGAAAACAAACCTAAATGCAAGATCTACGAATGAGCAGCAACTAAAGGTCAACAGAGGAAACTTAGCCTTATAGTAAGTGAAGCTCGTGGATTTGCGTTTTCAGACAGTTATTGACCACAAAAGATTTGCATCCAAGCATTAGAAATACTACTCTTTCCTTCAAATTATGAAGCATGTTCATTTGTCCAGGGCATTTACCAGGGGAAAAATGCTGTATTCCTAAAGGGTTAATGCAATATTTCCGTTAAAATCCATGAATTAAAGAATTCCAGTCTACACTAAAGTAATCGCATCTTGATTGCTCCGTTTCAAATCAATAGTCAAAGACTTTCTCAAGAGGCAAAATTCTAAAAACTGTCAGTATGTACTGACCGCATCAGAAGATTAGAATCGGTATAAACCAAGATTTCATGTAAAAGGTTAGAATCAATACCAACACTATTTATTTACGCGCCTTCATTAATCGATTTATCCTGGGCAGCAACGATCCAGAGCCTACCAGCCCACCTGGGAACACCGGGTGCGAGGCAGGAACGAACCCTGCATAGGATGCCAGAGCGTATAGGAATACCAGCATTAGCAGAGGAGAAAATAAATCAACCTTGTTTTTCTTTCAAGTCCGATAAGATTTTCTTTTCACATTTGAAGGATGGTGTGTGAAGCACTCTGACAGTAACTGGGGAATTCATAAGTGCCTGTAAGGCTCTCCTGGAAGAAGCTTGTCAGTTCACGTCCAGCTTCCACAGCTGGAAATGCTTGTGCATGGGCTTAATAAATTCACTCGCCCTCTCCAAACAAGACCCGGAGAGGGAGTCGGCTCTGCCCTTTTGCAACACCTGTCAGAACGGCTTGTTGTTTCTCGCCAAGGCCAATCGGTTATGCTTTAGAAGAGACTGACCTCCTCCATCGAGTGTTTCGGGGGATCATTTTCATTCCAGGCATCTCTCTTCAGCCGGGCTCGCGCTGCAATGTGCAGAACTGTCATATTTAAAGCGCCACATCGACGCCGGTGCTACGTGAAAGAAAGCTTTATTGCGCTTTACCAGAGTCAATCAAAATCTAGGAAATTCTCTTTTCACATGTCATGTATCATGTCAGGCCACTGGTTAGTAATGTGATTGCTTAACATGTTGGGACTAAATCTGGGCCTCATTTCTGTCTGGGTTCCAGCCCTGGGGCAATGATAAAACAGATGCTCCTTGTGATGTTTGGGTTTGAAATACAATTACGCTATTGCAGACATGCAACCCCCAGCCGGAGGAGACAGATATAAATCACAGCGAGGGGGTTAGGGATTTCTCGACTCATCTACCAAGGCTTAACTCATTATGTAGTTCACTGCAAGCAGCAGTGCAGTACGTCGACTTGATGAATGGGTTTCTTAAAATATTCGCTTTAATAGATGTAAACCTACGATCGTTTTAAATTACGAGGGAATTTTCTGGGAGTCGACGGGGGAAAAAAAAAAAACGTGCCGGCGCAAATGTAAACAATTGTCTCGAATGATTTCCCAGGATCCCATGGGGCATCTTTGAGTTGCAAGTGAAATAACATGCAATTAGTTAACAAGCATTAGTTATTTAACCTAGTTGCCTATTTAAGCAGTTTCAAAACAGCCAGAAAGGCAAATGACAAGCAACTGTGCAAGGAGTCGCTTCCTTGAATGAATGTAAATGAAGAAAACTGGAATGCAATGGAAATCACCTTGCAGTAACGCGCGTGTCTGCCAAAATCATATCAGTCGTTTACATTAGATTATCTTATGCTAGTGAGGGGCCCAATGGGGCCGATTTACAGCTTGCATTACTGTCAGTGTCTTGGTATCTGAATAACAAGCACTTCAATCTAGTTAGCTTATTTACATAATGCGTGAACACTTAGCGATGCCAGGTGAAGGTTATTGTCGACAATATTATGTTTGAGTCATCTATCGCGTGACAAAATATGAACGACTTTTCGTTCTTGTATCGGGTTGTTTATCTGTTGCCGTGACCGAACCCTGTAGTCAAGTGCTTTCTCGCCGCGACGTGATTACGCCGTACAGGTGTGAGCCCTGAGGTGCGGGAGCAACAAGACAACAGAAAGCAAAAACATTTCCTAATCACAATGCCGCATTATTTATCCCTTACCTTCAAACGTGAATGATTTATGCATGCTTTGCAGGATATGTTACAACATTGCACGATGTCGGTTCGTTTTAATTTAAGCATAACATTGTGGGCAGATAACAAATATTTGTTGTTGCATTGCTCAGCTAGCTAGT
The DNA here is from genome assembly GCA_013621035.1 of Clarias magur. Lineage (NCBI taxonomy): Eukaryota > Metazoa > Chordata > Actinopteri > Siluriformes > Clariidae > Clarias > Clarias magur. The sequence goes on along the minus strand of QNUK01000322.1, from coordinate 222,578 downwards.
TACCTCAATCTAGCGATGATTTCCAGCTAATTTTAAACAGGAAAATCAACATCTGGGAAATTAGTATGGGCTTTTTCATACATACATGTACATGTTGGAACACAAAAAGTATTATGTGTGCGTGTGTATGTGTGTGTCAGTACAAACACAGCTGTTAGTTTTGAAGGCCTATTGTTTTTTTTGTTTTTATGACTACATTATGCCAATGTAAATTTGTTTTACGTTAAAGCTGGAATGTGAGAACATAAAAGTACTTGTTCTACTTGACGTTAATTTGTCTTCTGAAAACTGCCGAGTCGGTCTGATCGCATTCCACCTCCACCTACCTGAAGTACTGAGTCATTTTACCCATGTATTTTCTTTTTCTTCTTCCAGTGTACTCAGGGATAATCAACTGTGGCCAAACCCGTACAACACATTAATGAAAAGAGTAAACAGACCTGCTTTAGTAATCGGCTCTACAAAGGTATCTCTACTATACAAGACACATCTACAATAAGCTTTATAAAATGGCTTTTCATTGGGAAAAATAGCGCACAAATCCCCAACATGTGTCCGCACACTGGATCGGGTTACTCCGCACAGAGGCTGACCAGCTCCTTCCTTCTCACAATCCCTTTAGAATGACCCCCAGGGGATGAAAACCCAGAGGATTAAAGTACATTAAATGAGTCTGAACTTGTGATGAGAACCACTGACAAGCATTCACAATGCAGGAAACACAAGACTGTGAAAAGCCATAGGGTCCGGTGGCTTCTGAGGATACGCGTTTCAAACGGGCCTTTTCCGCTATAAATCAGAATCGACCTAAGGAAGACGGATTCCTCCAAGCGCCACTGATGCAACGCAGAAACGGTCCAGAATGACACTGGGAAATGTGTCCTCGATGCGCTTAGATGGAAGGTCAAAGGTCGAGTTGAAGTGTGCAAAAGAGTACAGATACAAATGATCCAATACTCGTGCTCGCTTTGATAAAAACCACCGACGGGTTGACCTTTCACCAAATAAAAGTGTCGAAGCTGTTCCAGAGAGCTACTTTACACATGCTGACAAAGTCCACAACTGTAAATGGGAAACGGGAACTTAATAAGGAGTATTATTATATGGAAAGCATCCACTATCTGATGTTATTTATTCCTCTTATACAACAGAAATTCGCCAATAATTACAAACATGTGCTGCACGTTTAATCATAAATAAAGATTGGCAAACATCCTCTTAATGAGGTCATTACCAATTATTTGCTGTTAGCCTAGACAAATCAATTTGAATACAAAACGGTACATTTAATAGTTAAACATTGCAGTTTACATCATTATCAAAATACTAAACTAATCCCAACGCGATTTTGGAAATCAAATCATACAGCTCTATTACAATGTAGATTTTGAAGTTGTGGAACAATGTCAATGAAACAAGATTATTGTATCGTTTATATTACTTATTATAAACACAGTGGCGTAGGGGTTAACACTGTAGCCTCGCACCTCCAGGGTCGAGGGTTCGATTCCCGCCACAGGTCTGTGTGCCTGTTCTTGTGGGTTTCCTCCGGGTACTCCGGTTTCCTCCCACAGTCCAAAGACATGCAGATAAGGTTAACTGGCGCTCCCAAATTGCCCGTAGTGAGCGTGTATGTGTGTGCGCGCCCTACGATTGATTGGCACCCTGTCAATGGTGTACTCCGCCCACATGCCCAAGTCTCCTGGGCTCCAGGCCTCCCGTGACCCTGTACACAAGATAAGTGGAATAGATGGTGATGATTGATTACAAACCGCCTCTCTTTTTCCTCTCTCCTTACAGTGTTTGTTGAGTTTAAATAAACCTGTAGATGCCACTGATGTCAGGGTCGCTGGTAATAAACTTTCTATAACATCAATGTTTGAACGTCACATTAACTGGATTTGGGAATTCACTAATGACGGATTATACCAATCGCTAGCCATGTCTTTCTTTCCAAGGAACAAAACACCACTTAAAATGGCAGATTGTGGACTGAGGTGCGTCAGTGGTTAAGATCATAAGGTCTGATTAGCTAACAGGAAGCACGACGTTTCGAACCGTACCTCGGATTCCCTCGGCGGGTGAAAAATAAGGTAGGAGGACCGGCTCAGGCGATGACAAATGAGAGTTTAACTAAAGGATGTGTCTTGTGTGAGAGGCATGATAATTTGCACTTGAAACAGTTTCATTCCAAAGCCTTTGTGCTTCATCCCCATACAGGCGTCTCAATGCTGCCACTTTAGGATTGTTAAGGAGTGAATCCCTTTTTTTCGCCCCGCCAGCTAAAACCTGGCGCTTTCATGGCCGATGACATCAACAGACGAACCCGAGGACGTAACTGGGACAAAGGAAAGAATTCGGGGTCGCCGCACTTTGCTTTAAAATTATTGTTATTATTATTATTTTATTTTTTTTATTGAAAATGGTGCCAGATCACAATAAAGTTTGAGCTACCAACTGAAACTAAATATGAAATGTAATTTCCTACAAAGCATGGGATAAGCTAGCCAGCTCTGGCTTTTCTCATGACAAGCCATTATCATGCAATTAAAGGCACATTTAACAGGCGAACGTGCGAGAGCGAGGCCCTATCGCTTGCCAATTCATCTGGTTCTGCTGACATGCAGCATCAATCACATGCACTGTTTACTCGCTCACACACCCTTCCCAAGACACTCGAGTCTCAAACGTGTGGCGCAATGCATGCTTTGCTTTAATTCCAACAATAAGCATGTACTGATTTGAAGTTTATATATAGATGTTCATAAATAAATAAGTCGATCATACAGTTAATTCGAGGGTATCTTTATTATGGGATAGGGCCAGATGGCTTAACATCGGGATTTTCAAACCGACTTACAAATAATTTATTTTATTTTTTTTAGATTATCATTCATTAATAATAACGGAGTTTCAACAAAAGTACGAGCCAAATCTTATCTCAAAACAATGTGGTCAACTGTGTGTGTGTGTGTGTGTGTGTGTGTGTGTGTGTGTATTTATGAGCATTTTAAAAACACAAATTGACTACGGTTTTAGCGTTCCAGCATTAGAGAGGAAAATGGTACATGACGAGCAACGAAAAGGTCAACAGAGTTCATTTCTTCTCCAGCACCTGCATTCCGCCCTACTCCCACCATGCCGAAAGGAGTCAGATCATCACGTCTACTAGACTCAAAGACCCTGGCAGCAGACCCTCGTTAGAGACCCCACAAGTGTTGAATGAATGAGCTCCGAACAGGGGGTACGACCGCAGCCCCTCTGAGCTTCTGAGGCACTCTTTGTTTTAAAAGAATTCACCGACTGATGAGAACCGCTCACAATGAGGCCGTGAGGACCTCGATCTTCTAGCAGTCGCCCTCGAGAAGAAGGGGAAGTAAAAAAAAAAGAAAAAGAAAGTGCGACTGCTTAATTTGAACTGGTTCTAATTAGGCAGGATGTTTTCACCATGAGACAGCAGGCTGGTGAGCTATAGCGGGCTCAGACCTTCTGGGACGAACCGAACGTTCACGGTCATAAGAAGATCTCGTATGCGCCGTCTCCTCAGCCATAAATCTTCGTAGATCTGACAGCCGGCCCACGCAGCTCACCCGTGTTACGCGAACTGTAACCTGAAGAATGATTAAAGAATGCTGATTGAAGTGTTTGTTATTACATTTCAGACGTGTGAAATGAAATCGAATATTCATTAACCGACTGGTTCCCACACGGGGGTAACTGAACGAGACGTGAGAAAATGAAACTGAAACCCAAATGTCGCATGACACCTAAAAATAAACCCCTTTTTTCGTTTGTTTTCTCTTCATTCTCGGTCCAAACCACGCTATCTCTCCATGATCTCACAACACAGACCCACAAGTTTGAGAGAATTTCCCTGCAGCTCTCTTCACCCAAAGTTTCTTACAAGCCAGGAAAACAGAAACGAACATTAATGAAGAAAAGCAAAAAAAAAAAAAACCTACACAGATGTTGCTCATGTTTCTGGGTCAGGGCTTGCCTCTTAGCAATTGAATGCAGCATTAAACAGATCTTTGACTCCTCAAATCTGATTGGTCAGAAGCTGCTGATTAAATTCCTAAACCAACTGCTCCGACATGAGGAATTGTTTGGTGGATACATTTTGCTCTGATGAGATTTCATGTTTATTTATTACTTTGGAAGGGAGTCTCCAGTCTCAGTCAAAGTTAAAGTTTTGAAAGAGAAGTCAATGCCACATTGACGCGTAGACACACAACTTTTTTTTTTGTCATTGCATCGTACTGGTACTCGGGAACCAAATGCAGTTTAGCATCTACCAGAAGTTAAAATTGTAGCATCCATACAAACACATACACACACACACACACACACAAGCATTGCGCAACTTGGCTAACATGGCTATGTAGTGAATATGAGAAGTAACTATAGGATAAATCGGGGGACTGAGTTAAAATTTATGAAAGTGCATAAATCAATAAAATTATATTTTATAAACTTTTAAAAGTTTGAACTTTGCATATTTCTTTGAATTTGTATGGAAAACAAACATCAATCTTTCATCAATTTGCACGGACTGCTGTAGATATGTTTGCTCTATTCTCATAGTGGCGCTTCACATACCTGCTTTTTATTATCTCATTATTATCTCATTTTCTTATTTCAGAACATAAGGGCAAACCTGTTTTAAACTTCCTGCAGGAAGAGTAAGCGTATCGAGATCTGTCCATTCATCTTTAAAGTTTACGCTTTCAGGGTCTACTTTTCTTTTCATGGAGTGAGCCATGCTCTGTCACGCTTCTGTTTCTGTTTCTTTCGCACATGCTGTCTGTACACGGTAAACTATCGCATTGCTTGAGTGATGCATATAGCCACGCCCATTTTCAAGGGAAAAACTGGTATAAAAATTATTTTCACGGGGCCTCCGAGTGGCGCAGTGGTAAATTGCTCGCCCTATCATCCGGAGATGGCCAGTTCGAATCCCGGGTGGTGCTGTAACCTCTCGCAGCCGGAGGTCTAGAGAGAGCTGATTGGCTGAACTCTCTCAGAGGGGAGGGATGAGAGGTACTTAGCGCTCCCACATTATGCACGGCTCTACAGCCAGTCAGGGGCGTCTGTGAGCTCACGCAAGCGGAGGGAGCGGATAGCGCTGTCCTCCAAGTGTGTTACGCCGCCCCCAACGGTGTGTGAGCAAGCAATTCGAAAAGATGCGGCCGGCTGCGTCACGTGGTTCGAAGGAAACACATGATAGTATTCGGCCTCCCGGCTGAGTGGTAGTAGTAGCCTTAATGTGGGAGCCCCCTAGTGACGGGGAGGAATTGGACACGACTAAATTAGGGAGAAAATTGGGGGGTAAAAAAAATAAAATAAAAAAACATTCATTTATCAGACAAGCATCAGGGTGCGGATAGAAGCGTCACTTGGTCCGTGATGTCAGTTACATACAAGTGAATAACAGGGGCGGGGGGTTGGGGGGGGTACAGAATAATCGAGTTGTGCAGTTGTAAAATGATGATTTCCACTTGATCTTAGACTGGAGGTGCATAGAATTAGCGCATAATTAGCATAGGTAACGACATACAAGTGTTGTGCCATGCAAGTAGGGCACAAAAAATAAAGCGACCTCACTGAAGAAATAAACATAAGCAAAGCAAGCATGTGAGCTTCCAGAGCGTGAGCACTGGCACTATGGGTAAATCAAACACAGCACACGGCAATGACAAAAGAGGGACGGCCATTGCGTTATTCCCCTAATAAATAAAAGTTTTGGAAAAATCCTGCTTACAAGAGAGTGCCGTGTCACAAACACAAAACAAGACGCTGTTATAAAGACTGACATTTAAGATTTGGATGAAAACAAAGCAGGATTTCACAGGGTGTTTTTTTTTTTTTTTTTTTTTAATCCCCAGCACCTTCTATATTACTGTGTATACTGTATGAGCGGAAAAACATATCGGTGTGTGCTACAGGAAAATATTCACTCTTATGATTAATATAAACACTGAAGCTCAATAAAAGCACATCAACACCCAGGACTGGTGAGAGAGGGAAAAAAAAAAAAAAAAACTCCACTGGCTTACACACCACGACTCTGTGTGAGTGCTTTAGCATCTGGACTCGTGTTAGCTTGTAGATCTCTACAGAGGACGAGCGTGTTGTGGATCCGACTTCATCATCCGTGATGATGTCAGGCGTGAATAATGTCATGCTGTAGGCATCCAGGTCTTGAGGCGAGCATCACCATAGGGAACGGAGCCAGTATAGCACGCATGCTTCTCACAGCTGCTGCTGTCCAATATGCCCACGACGGCTCTGGCAGCCGGAGAGTAAGGAGAGAACGAAACAAAGATGAAGTCGAGAGTGATGACTGAGCCTACAGGCATCTCTGGTTCCGTTCCTTCACATGTCGTCCAACGCCTGAACGCCTGCTACACTGAATAGGGGATAAACTGAAACCTTTCTCGATACGGCTCCAGAAAGTCCTCGGGAAGAAAGTCGGCAGGGTTGCGAGACTTAACTGAGGCTCTCACTTTTCGTTTTCGAGCCTGGGGGATAAAGATGGTCTGCAGAGACCCAGGAGACGGTAAATAGAATTATAAGCGCTTGAAGAATCCCTATGAAAAATAGAGGCTTTATCATAACAAGCCAAAACAAGCAAGCCAATGACCGTAGTGAAGAATGACTCTTATAATAAATAACACATAGATACGACCAAGTCATCCAAATCTCATAGAAAAAATATATATATATTATTAGCATACAACTTATTTGCAGAACTGTTTATACTGTATAGTCCAATAGTAAGGCTGTATGCGTAGTAAACGCAGGCAAAAAAAAAAAAAAAAAAATGTGGGAAATCTGTGTATGCTAATGAATATTCCTAAACAAAACAATAAGCTAAACTGGAGTGGAATATTATTTAGAGACTAGACTAGAGAGAGACGCTCCATGTTCTTAGGCACATTATCGTATCGTGTTACAACATGCCTTGGAAGCTTGATTGTGTTAGCAGAGAAAAGGAGACGCTCATGAGCTTGGAAAGAGTCTAATCACATGTCGTAAAAATCACATCGAGCGGGCCATGTTTAATAACCCCAAGTTAATTAATACATGTGGACTTGCTTAAAGCGGACCTTTTATGCAAAATTCCCTTTTTAGTCATGGTTTCCAGGGTGTGTGTGTGTGTGTGTGTGTGTGTGTGTGTGTGTGTGTGCAAACAAAAAATGTGAAGAGAAAAAAAAAACAATATATACAAATATATTTCCTGTTTTTGGACCTTTTTCCTTTTTTTGTATTGGTCAGAGTATTAACAAGCCAGTTACCTTCCCCCAATGTGATGTCATATAAGACGATACCCTATATACTGGCTTGTTGTTCCACGCTGCGGTTCTCTGGAAGGGTGTGGCTCAGCAGTAACTCATTTACATAGACACTAAAATACTGCGTTCTAAATAAAGGGAGCTTGAGGTCTGAGCAATACATTCTCGCACTTGTGTTAATTCTGAGACCTTTTGTGCCATTGGGGTGGCTCTGGCCCCTCAGGACCTCTGGGTGTGTACTGTGGTGTATGGCACCAGCACGTTGGCAGGGGATACTTTGGGTGCTGTGGGTTGTGTTGTGAGGTGGGGCACATCCCAGCTCAATTGGTTTTGAAGCTAAGGAGTTTGGAGGCCAGGTCAGTGGCCTTGGGCTCGTTGCCTGTTGTGGTGCTCTGGTGACTCACTAGTGTAGTGCCAGCATTTACTTTTTTTTGGGGTGATTTGTGCAGCATTGGCTTTTCTGTGGGATCAGACCAGATGGGGAGGCCTTCGGTCCCTACAGGCATGGGTGAGCCTTGGGTGCCCATGATCTGGTCACCAGTTTACTGGTGTATAGTTGGTGATCAATGATTATCACTTCACCTCACAGTGGTGGTATTATTCCTGATCAGTATATACACCATGGCTGTATGGTCATCCCATACTGTATGCCATGAGTAAACAACCAGTCGAAAGTTTTGCTGAGGACTTTTGAATCCCGTTCCTGCTTGCTCTGCCCGGTCAAACTAGTGACCAATCCCGCATGGTCCAACAGTCAATATTGTTTTACACCTTGCAGAAAATACTGTCCGACAAACTGAGCTGGTCATCATGAATGCCTGATGTAAACCACCATGACTAGGACAAACGTTTGGGAACCTTTTCTAACTCCTTGGTTCCTGATTTGTATTTCTTTCTACATTGTATAGCAATGCTGAAGACATCCAAAAGATGCAATAATCTCCTTTGAACAGTTGATATTGAGGCGTGTCTACTACTCATGCTCTGTATAGCCTCATAACGGCTCTAATCTGAGGTGCTGTTTGTTAATTGGTGATTTCTGACTCTGATGACTCTAAATGGTGAAATGAAATGCACTTGGCAATAATGTTCCTGCAAGAACTATTCCAAAACAGCGGGTCTTAAAATAACAACTGACTGTTGTTGTTGTTACATAATTACCCAATTCCGTATGTGTTACTTCATAGGTTTGAAATCCCCAGTATTGTTGTAGAACGCAGAAAATAAATCATAAAAAATAAGCAATTTGCAAGTCATCCCAAACTTTTGAGCAGTAGTGTATATGTCCACACATTATGCCTGGAGCAAAGTAAAATTAAAGTAGTTTACTTTTTAAGTTTAAGTCGTTTCACCAACAAGTAGTTTGTTTTAAGGCCCTCAGGACTAGAAAGGTAGGAGTTTGCATGTTGGCATGCTTGGCGAGGTTCCTCCCACGGTCCAAAGACATGCAGATTAGGCTAATTGGCATTTACAAATTATCTGTAGTGTGTGTGTGTGTGTGTGTGTGTGTGTGTGTGTGTGTGTGTGTGTGTGTGTGTGTGTGTGTGTGTGTGCATGCTTGTGTAACCTGTGATGGACCGGTTCGCCGTCCAGGGTACACACACGCCTCCCATGACGAGTACAGGAGAAGTGCTAGAAAGAATGAGCGAGTGAATAAGGCCATATTTCTGAGTGTTAATATCGTCATTAGTATTCCAAAACAGTATGAATAAAAACTTCAACAAGCAGATGCACCTAACTTTTTCTGCATGTTTTAAACATTTATTTTTCAACAGCGGTAAATTATCCACTTATAACAAATCTCTAATCTTCAGTTCTGCAACCGGACTCGGCACAAATATGAAAAATAAACTGCGCATATCCACTGGATTCCTCGGGCATTTCAGCCTCTTATAGGCCAGATAAAATGATTAGTTTAGAATAAACAATAAAAGCAAACAGTAATTAAAGCTTAACGAACCCTGAATGCTGTGTTTGTCCAAAAGAGCAGAAGCCAGGTTTCCCCCCTTTACTTGCTACACTATTTGCTGACGGTACACATCATTAGACTCGTGCAAATGCGTAATTAATTTTGAAGGGGAAACTTTCTGCGGATAAATCTGTTTTGTTCTCACTGCGGTCGATTTTATAGAAAAACTTGTAAGAAAGCTATGTATTGTGTTACAGATGGTTTAAGAATATTGCAGAACAAAAGAGCAAAAGTTTATGGTGAAAAGCCTTTAAAAAAAAAGAAAAAAAAAAGATTTTGATCATGGACAACTTAAAAGCACAGAGAATATGAGGGTTCGGGATATTGCGGGCTCCTGAGTGGAATATGTCATCCGAGCCAAAACAGCTGAGGCTGCGCAAACAAATAAAACAGAAGCAAAAGCAGGTGAAAGACATTAGTATATGTATGTACGTGTTCCTTGGGTATTGGGAAATAAAACGTCCTCAAGCATCTATAAGAAATGGGCCATTAACAAAGCATGACTGAAGGAAATAAGAAGACATACTGGACATATGCAGGAGACGTTGACGGTTTATTGGGATTCCATGGTGGAAAACTTTACAGAAACTGGCAACTCTTTCCATGAATATAAAAAAATAATAATAAAATAAATAAAAAAAATAAAAAAAAATGCAGAAAGTTTTACCATATCACTCATCACAATTGTTTTGCTTTAATGAGAGCTTATTTTAATAGTTCATACTGTTGCACGCATAAACATTGAAATTGCAATATGGGCCTGTGCAATTATTTAATACGCAAAAGGCTGCACTTTATTACAGGTAATATAAACAGTCAGGAATTTATGTAGTTTGTCAATACTTTTTGTTTTTGTTCATTTTTTTTATGCTTTTAAAGCGTTTTAATAAATATGCCCAAACATCGGCTCAATTAAATAATTTTTACTTTATTGTGTGTTAGCCTAGGCAAATACCGCCTCGTCAAAATAATGGCAATGGGACTCATTTAGATATATTTTTTTCTTTATCAAATCATGCAGCCCTATTATAAAAACCACCTACCTTACAAGACTGAGTGAGCGGTTACCATGAAAACAATAACTCCTAATTAGGGCAAGCGCATTAATATTGAACCTGTAGTTTGAACTATAATCTGGAACTATGTCCGGAGCTGCTGCTATGGGAAATTAATCAACACTTGATGAAAAAATGTACAGGACCAGTCAAAAGTTTCGACTTAAGTTTGGATTTATTTTCGACATTCTTTTTTTTTTTTTTTAATTATGACGTAACACATGACTATGAAATTATCCAACAACAACAGTCAGGTGTTATTTTAAGTCATGAAGGTCAGCTGTTCTGGAGGAGTTCTTGCAAGAACAGTATTGTCAGGTGCGTTTGCAAAACCCATCAAGCACCATGATGAAACTGGCTCTCATGAATACTTTCCCAGGAACATAAGTACAAAACTTACCTCTGCTTCAGAGGAGAAGTTCATTCGGAGTTACCAGCATCAGAAATCACAAATTAACAAACAGCACCTCAGATTAGAGCGGTTATAAGGGTTTTACAGAGCAGACACACCTCAATATCAACTGTTCAAAGGAGATTATGCAGCATTAGACAGAAATACAAATCAGAAAAGATCATGGAATTAGAAAGTGTGTCCAAACTTTGGACTAGATATAGAATGAATCTTTATCTACATGTTTTATTTCCTTTTCTATCTTTCAGCAAGAGAAGAAAAGTAATACAGTAAACACACACAATGCTCGTACGACACCACAGCGATGATGGTATGCTTTCTGACAGCCTGGTACACGCAGGCACTGTAACTTCCCTCTGAGACACTTCTACCATTGTTCTACGCAGCCATCAGTCAACAAAGAATGTTTTTCTTCCCTTACTGGCAAGTGCCAAATCTGTAGCTGTCCAAATGAACATGGGTCCCATTCGCAAATGTGCATGCACTGACCAGACCACCTTGTAGCAGTCAAACAGGACACGGCTAGTCAAAGTGAAGAGAGGGAGTTTCCTTTCCAAGCTCTCTTGAAATAAAAAGAAAAGGAATCTTTGTGCTTAAATGGATCAGATCCCTTTCTTTACACTTTTTTTTTTTTTAAATCGCAATCTTTGGCCTTTCAAATCCCACAAAAAATAAAGGCAGGATGGATGTGGAACGGTTCCTCCAATCCATCAGTGCACATTAGCGCTAAATCAGAGCCCTTGTCTGGAGTCATTAGCCACCTAGCGAAAAGGATTCGAGGAGCCTGAGGAGGGTGAAACATTACACCGAACTCTTACTGAAAAGCCTCCTCCCAGCATTCTCTTAACAGCAGTGAAATTAATCTGTCTGTCTGCGCCGCCAACTTTTATTGTCTGCTTAACGAATTGGAGTGAATAATTATATTGCCACGGTAATCTTCATTAGCCACGAGACTTGCTCTTAATCCGCTGATCCGCAGACTCGCTCCGGCGATACCGGATGTACGGGATATGAGCGTGACGCCTGTGGCGAAATGATCCGCTAATAATTAAAGGGAATCCATCTTAATTAGAAGTGGCTAATGTGATTGGTTTAATACCAGGTGAAAAGAACAAGAAAGAACAGAAGGGTGCCCAGAAAAGATACTATTCGATCAGATAAGGTGTTGGTTTTAATTAAGGAACGGTCACACAGGAAGAGGTCTGGGATTGGGAATACCATCCCCCCCCCTCCCCCCCACCCTGTCCCAGTTCTGTCCTCTTATACGCACAATCTCTGTCTGGCCCATCGTGTCTGATTTGAGTTCCCCTGAAAGCCCATCATCTATGAACAACGGGTTCTTTGAGAGCATACTGGGCACCCGGATGCCAATCATTTAACCGTTTACTCCCAGTGGAACGTGATCCAGGCCATCCAATTGCAACCCATACTCCTACTCCTGAGACTGACTCTGGGGAGGAGGAGGGGTGGGGGAGGTTCGGTGGAGGAAGAGAGAGTAAAATAACACATTGGCTGACAATCTGATCAGGTTTTTTTTTTTTGTAGACATCTTCTAGTAATGCTTACTTATTATGCAGCATGTCAAAAAATAAACCGCACGGCACAGTGGTTCGAGTTTCCATAAAAGCTGACGGGCTCGACCCATTTTCCATGATGGCAATACTTCATGCTATGTTTTTAAAGAGACCTTACATCACAATACTTGAGGATGTTCATCTCAATATACACTAAAATACCAATTTGTAAAGATTGTGAGAAAGAATTCTCACTTACTCACTGTCTATACCGCTTTATTCTGTATACAGTGTCGCAGGGGGTCTGGAGCCTATCCCAGGAGAATTGGGACACGAGGCCGAGTACACCCTGAACAGGGTGCCAATCCATGGCAGGGCACACACACACACACACACACACACACTCACCCTCATTCACACACTAGGAGCAATTTGGGAACGCCTGTTAACCTGCATGTCTTCGAAGTGCAGGAGAAAACCGGAGTTCCCGGAGGAAACTCACCAAGAACTGGCAGAATCGAACCTGGACCCTCTCATACCACAGCAATTTACCTCCACCTTTTTTTTTATTAATTAAATCTCAGTGGTCGTGGAACCTTCGTAAAATTACAATCCTGTTATTATTTACAGTACATCATAATCTACAGCTACAATCAGCCTGTATACGTGATGCATCCGCCATAATTTCATTATTATAAACCTAAAGTCAAAGCTGCCGTTATAGCAAATGTATGAACTTTACTTTCCCATTTTTATTAAAAACATATGCAAAATAAACATTAACCTAAACAATTATAAACCAACAACCCGATTCCATCAGCTTTTAGTCAGGAGTGCATTTCATTTTCAGACAGATGGTTTTGTTTTAGACCGTCACTAATTATCATCACCTTTACATTTACATTCCAAGAGCTGTGTTTTACACAAAGGCAAAAGATGGAGGATCTCCACCCCCATGTGCAATAGCAACAATTTAACCTTTGCATATGGCAGGACACAGTTCACCTCATTAGGTCGTGCTCAAGATGGTCACCTGCTGGCCAGACTACATAACGTAAGCAAGTGACGTGGTCTATCTGCTATTGTGACTCATAGGTTGACTGTCTTTTATTTTGATGCGTTTCTATTTAATAGCACTAAATGTTTAAAAGCTCCACAGTGGCGTAGCAATTAGCACAAACCCTATGTACATGGAGATTGCATCTTCTCCCCGTGCTCGGTGAGTTTCCTCAGGTGGATTGGCACACTCTGTTCGGGGTGTACCTCGCCTCGCGGGAACGCCTCACTGTTTCACCCGAGCAAAACAGCCGCTAGAATCAGAGAGAAAGACTTTGTGCTAGGCGGGCGTGGCCACTTGGTCAGGTTAATGGGAACGGATTCGCACCTGAAAAGAATGCGGATAATTACTGACGTAATTACTGCGTGCTGCTGTCAGTCAGGTGTTTGTTTCCAGTTCCCAACAGAATTTTATTTTAATTCACACACGCACGCAGTGTTGAAAAGAAATCATTTTTTAAATAAGGTATTAATCTTTATTATCTTCATTGTTAGTTAAAACAACCTCATGCTAAATGTAAAAGATTGAAATTCAAATGCAGCGAATATTCGATTAATCTGAATAATTGTTTAATCGGTTCAATAGTCGATAGTTTAATCGTTTGTCCAAAAAGTCATTAGTTGCAGCCCTACTGCAAAACGTTCCTGCAAAATGTGAACATTTAGTAAGTTGGAGTAAAATTTTAAGGAATATGTTTAAGGAAAATTTTATACCATTTGTGTGTAAGCTCGATTTAACGTGAATTAAATACGAGTCGAAAACTGACCATCAATAAATAAAATTTATATAAAATATAAAAATATTAATTTATTATTAATAAAGTTATATAAATAACTTTATTAATAATAATAAAAAAAATAAATAATAATAATAAAAATAATAAATAATAAAAATAATAAAAAATAAATAATAATAATAATAATAATAAAATCTCACAGACAAAGTAGATCTTTTTTCTTTCTTTCCATAAGAAGTTCTTGAATTCAGGAGAACACAAAATCACAAAATTCCGCTGTATTTTAGCAAAAGCGCTTCTAAGCATTTCAAGTCCCTGTTTTTGGTGTTAAGGAAAGAAAATGCAATCTGGCCTCCCACTTGCGCAACACCAGTTATGCGCATTGCAAATACTTCTCACTACTAAAGGTGATAATTCTGTGATAAATCCATGTCTCACAGTCCCGCTCCTGAAACTATTCCTGCACCAATTATATTTCATTTCAGCACGAACGCTATTCCTGACTCTAACCAGAACAGGTTGTGAAGCTCTATACATGCTGAGCGTGTCAGGTTGTGAAGCTGTGATGGTGAGCATGTCGATTCTTTACGTTTGATCCATCAAAAAGCCTGTACAGTACAGATTTTTATATTCATATCCAAATGATTTCGCAATGATTTAAACAATCGACTATTTGGATGATGAATTGCGCAATAACTAGGGAGGGGGGTCATTATTCAGCTCCGAGCTTTTATATTTAGCTTGAGGTTATTTAGGGCATGTGCGATCTAAAAATAAAACCGTTCAAGATGAATACTTTGTTCGACTTAATAAATTTCCTACTGCACATGGCAACAATTAAGGAGCATGGTTTCCATGCCAACATGCGAGATGGTTCTTATCTCCTGCCACCTGTTTTGACATTTGACGTTTCTGACGTGCGTGCTGACTACTGCACTGCCCCTACCGTGTAAATGCGTATTGCATGCATGTCACATTCATTCCGGAGGATGTGCAAATGCTATGCCTCAAATGAATGAAGTGCGAGGCAGCCGTCATGCATGCGCGTATGTGTAGATAAAAACAAGCACATCTCTGCCCTAAGGATGAGCAAACTTGCAGCCATAAAATATAGCGATTACTTAATGTTTAATGATGACAGACGGAAAGCATGACAATTAAACTTTTCCTGAGTCTGGTGGCTGGAAGGTGCATTGTCTTACGACGTAGAAAGAAATAAAAATCAGGGAAGACCATGGAGAAGGTGAGTCGAAACTTTTGTCTCAGAGAGTGTGTAGACCCTCTGTTCCTCGACACCGGGCAGCATCATCATCGATTTGTATGTCATATGGTAAGCGTGCGACAGGCGTTCCTCACCGACTGTAACAGTAGGCCGCGTCTTCTACAGCTAAAACGTGTCCGTCAGGCCGAGCTCGTAGCTACTGAAACCCCGGATCAGACTGCGGAGCGCCTAAGGGAATAGCGCACACAACACGCAGAAGCAGGGGCTGCCGCAAATTTGGAGCAACTTGAGGAGCAGCAGCGAGTTGACCACACATTCAATTCATAGCTAACAGTAGCGCGCAGGCGTCAGGATCTGCACGCGGGTAAACCTCATGACGCGGCCGGAGCCGAGGGGTAACCTCTGGTCTAACATAAAAATGGTGCCTTTTGTCCTCTACCAGTTCCCCGTTATCCTCTGATAAAGAACAATATGAGAAAAGGATAAATCACTGCTAGCAAAGAAAAACAATAATTTATTCCGGTAGCAGTTCCACCATTAATCATAATACGGACGATGAAAAGTGCAGTCTGACCCTTTACTTCTTCAGCTCATACAGTTTATACCGCGAGTGATTCCTTAGTTCCAGTCGTTACTAACAGTAATGAAAAACATCATCTGTCTTTGTTCGTAATCGTACCATCCTTCTATGCATTTTGTCCGACACAGTCAGAATGGTTGATTACATGAACAGGATAAAATTTGTGTCTTAATGTCACATTGCATATTTAAGTAAAATGTTTTGTCTCATCCATCGTCCTGTGCCTCGCTCATCACTGACCAATAACATGGAGCTGGTTCACTCTTAAAAAAAACAAAAAAGAATCTCTCATGACTCTCTGCGGGAACAAAAATGTGTTTAAAACTGATGCAAAGGCCATATGCTGCGTTTCAACGACAGAGCAACGTGTCAGCCTGAACTCCTGCAGCCAGGATGACTGAGCACAGGATGATAGCGGTCAAATGTTTACGAGCGTCCGCGAATAAATGAACGAACGCTGTGAAATGATTGCCGTAAACAGAGTCTCCGTAATGTTTCGGAAAACGCTAAGCAATATGTGAGAACAGCTCTTTCTCTTCTCACTTTCACTCCTACATCCGGCTGTTACATTGCAATCTTCTCCTCGAATCAACTCGGTACATCATTCATCTCATTACTGACCAAACAGAAATATCGAAATTTATTATTATTTTCCCACAACGCTTTGCAAAAAAAAAAAAAAAAAAACCGGCCATCTGGACATAGCCGTTAGAGGATCAGAGGAGGCCTCACAGGGTTCTCGGGATAATTACAGGGAGATGTTCGGAGTCTGGGTTGCCGCCCTCGGATCTCGCCACAGCCGTGGTGTTGGAGCATGAGGACATTGCAGACATACCCATGAAGACACACGCACATCCACATAAGCCTATTTCCAGCACACATCGACTCATCGCTGAGGTTCGCAACGCAGGCCCTGGACCCTCGCCCGCGTGCTAGCGGGCTTAGATCAATGCCCAGAAGTCAGTTTTCCGAAATAAACTCTGAAGAAAATAATACTTAAAACGTCAAATCTGGGTAAAAAGAAAAAAAGTTTTCCTCCATAAAGACAAATAGCGTTGTCATGGCTTCACGACTTCACGGTTGGTCTAACACTCTAATTGGACACTCTAATTGATCTAATAAGATCAAGTCCCTTAATCCAGTGGATCTCATAGGTTTCACGTCCAGTAGAACCATATTTCTAAGGATGCTTTCACACTAGGCCCAACTGATTTGCGTTTTGCGAGATTATTCTACTTTTAAGTTCATTAAAGATTGGTGCAATAGAAGATTTTTGGATTTTGTAAGCTATAACAATAAAATAAAAACTAAAAAAACTTAAATTTCACAGAATTTCAATGCATATTAGATACTTAGAATTTTTAATCATTTTAAAAAACGGGGGGGGATCGCACTGCCCAAGAACCAAAATGAAATCAAATTAGCTCTGATTCACCGCTCTGATATTTGCAGTCTCTGATACAGCAGGTGACAGGATGCATATAACGGGTTTGCAAGCAAAGAGAAGAGAAAAGGAGAATAAGGACATACATACATTTCATGCATGTATGTATGGATGGATGGATACTTTATTAATCCCAAAGGACATTCCAGATCATTGATACTTAAGAAAAAATTTCAACTGCACCCCTTTCACCTGCCATCCTAATCAACCAACCACCACTGAGTTAGTCAGAGGATGAGATCGCTGCGTACAGAGGAATTTAATGAGACAAACGTCGTCACTGATGCCATGGAGTCTACTTTCATATTCAGGTATTACACAAATGTACTGACCTTTAGGGTCAAGTGTACTCCGGTCTGGGCCTGTAGTGTGAAAGCACAGTTACACCCATCCTATAGATCTACATCATACTACAGCGAGCTCTATTTGTCCACACACGCCGTACAACTGCACTGAAAGCTACTGTGCTGATGCATGGTGATGCGTATCGAAGGACGCCAGACAAAAACATGATTTGTTTGAGATTTACCTAGATCACCAATAGCAGCCACGATCCAAATGGAGCACTTTTGCTTGACCAAGTTTGCTGCTACACTATGAGCTGTGTGATAGAAAAAAAAAACGAAAAAACAACCACGGAGGAGCATGACGGAGAGAAAGTCTAGAACAGGGTGTAGTTGTTCTATATATAAAAATATATATATCTTAAATTGAATATATTGTGATATATAATAATCTTAATATACGAACATGTCCATACTGTGATATAAGATTTTGCCCATACTGGTTATTCCCAAACTGTCCCGTGTGGATTTTTAGATTAAAATCAACATGCTGGATGTCTGTTTCTACACGGTTTATCAACATGACCGTGATCACTTTTGACAGAAGCAGGCCGTATTGCTTAGAATGACATCATATGATGCAACTTCAAATCGGGCTAGCGTGAACAGCAACCATTGTCTGGTAAACAAAACGAGTATCTATGATTTGACTATGCAGTACTGCAGACTGCTGTGCTAGCTAGACCTTTTCGGTGCTTTTCCTCCGCAGCCTCTCATTACGACAATGTGATTAAAGTTGCCGATGGGAAGTTGAATAACAATTACAGAAGCTTCTTTTGTTTTGTGGACGCTTGTGCAAAGATTTGATCCTTTTCTGATTTCATTTATAAATCGCTAGGTTTTAAATTCCAGCATTTTCAACCTGTATAATCACTACGGATCAGGCGGATAAGGCTTTAGGTTGTTGATTTGATGCTCTGAGGATCCGGGTTTGAGTCCCGCCGTTGCTGAGTTACCATCACTACCATTACCCTCCAACTGCATGAACTAGTTAGAGGAAATGGGAGGGTTGTGTCGGGAAAGGCATCCAGCGTTAAACCTGTTCCAAGTTTTCTGTGTGGATTGGATGGTCCGCTGTGGCGACCCATTGGCCGGAGCAGCCGAAAGAAAAATAAGTATAAACACTTCGGCCCTGAAAGAGCATCTACATCTAGGCATTTGGCAGATGCCCTTATCCAGAGCGACTTACTTTTTTTTTTTTTATCCAATGCCTTAACCACTGAGCTACCCCTGACCAGCAAGCTTATCCATCCTCACCAACCTTGAGAAAGACTTGTACATCACCAACAGAGCCTAAGGCATATTGCCTGAACTTTTCTACGTTTGCACATCTGTAGCCCGGGTGAGGCGTTCGCTATAGCGGAAATATGAAACTTGTAATTAATATCTTGCACTCCATATCGCAGGTGTCGGCTCCAGAGCCCTGGGAGTCATGGAGCGAACGCAATTCCCTTTGAGCTTGCGTGTCCCAACCTTAACGAGCGCAGCTTATTACGGACCGCACGAACCCGGGTGACGTGACGGCACCAGCGCGCCGTTCCTTCACCTAAACACATTACCGCAACGGAAAGGAGAGCTTCGCTTTCATGTTGACGCGAATGGCTAATGAGAATTTATGCTCCGGCTCGGGCTACGGCTCTGGCTCGGCTTCGGTGGAGGAAAAGCGGGACATTTTTCCTGATTACTTAAGCCAAGAGAAAAATACTTACTATAAAAAGCTTGCATAAATATGAGCGAGAATCATAATGCATTATCCTCTGGCGTCGCTCCGTACGGATGTGTCCAAGAGAGTCCCGGCGGACGTCGGCGCTGGACTGCATCACTTTTTAATTTTTAAACCATTAGTTAAATGGCTCTGTTTTGATTCACAAATCGCCTTTTCGTTCAGCTGTTCGCTTAATAAATAGGCTTTTTATATATATTTTTTTTCCCTTTTAGGAAGAAAAGAAATATCGCTAGGAGAAATTGATTTTTTTCGGATATAATAAAATTTTCAAATCGATGCGCTGAGCTTATGGTGGTTACATTGGCTATTCGGTATGGATATTTAATAATAAAAATAAATGTCACAGTCAAGGAATAAAAAAATTAATAAATAAATGAGATTTTTTTTTGCATTGCTTCCTTTTTTATCTTTTATGGAATTCATCATTGCTTACTTACTTACTGACAGATATTTTGTGAATTACTCCATCAGTCTCGGTGTTAAAAACCTTTACTCGCCTTCCCTCTTCTAACCGTGCTCATCGTGACCTCGCGCTTTTTAATAAAGCAGCCGGGTTATCCAAGGGAGCCGGGTTATCCAAGGGAGTTCTGTTCACTTCCATCTCCACTTGTATGCAAAAGCTCGTTCCACCCCGGGTCGTATACTGCTTTTCGAACATTTCCCTCCTGCACACGTCTACAACAACGCTCGGCTTTTCCAACGCTCGGCTTTTCCAACAGCGCCACATCTGCTCCTTCTCACAGCAAATGAAAGATAACGAGGCTGAGCTGCGCGACTCCGACCGGGGCCAAAGCCGATGGGATGCTTTCGACTCCCCCTTCCTCACACTACGCTCACACAGCAGGTGAGGCGAAGGGACCGAAGAATATTTCAGTTCGGAATCAGGCCTGCTAATTGGGAACCGAAATACATCATGATCGAAAAACAATTCATGCAAAATTTCCAAACGTGCGCACGGGATAGGGAAATTGGAAAAACCTGCCGTACGCATGAGTGAATTCGGCGGAAGACAATAAAGCAGGGTTTATCTCCCGGGAACGAGCCTGCTGCTGTGGGAAGTGTACAGGACCTTTAATCCTCCACAGGTGGTCGACTAAAACTTCTTGAGGCGAGTAGATTTGTATCGTCATCCCCTCCATAAATAAGCAGACGGATATGAAATACGCTGCATTCGTCTTCACATCGTGACACGGAAGAGCTATAGGAAGCGTATGACAAGAGCACGATCATTACACACGGCCACGCCGTAGCTACACAAGACAACGGGATCAATCACGAGGTATAGAACAGGCTGAGCAAACTGACGCAGGAAAAATCCCATGATACCGTGAGCTATTGTAACCAACAACATATGAGTGTGTAACAGTATACAGCAGGGTTTCTCTCTAAAGTACGTCTCAAGGACCCTTTTAAATGGAAAAGAAATTTTACCCCTCTCTCAGAAGAGAATTATTTTTTATGAGCAAAATACAATTACTTAAATATAGTATATGTTAGGTTAAGTAACAAATATAGTGTAATTTAATATTCGATATCAACGCTTTGAAAATGGTCGTTTGAATTTTTTATTTATTTATTCAGTTGGTTAGAAGGCCGTTAAGCAATTGGTGCATTTGATGTCATAGCCCTTTAAAACGCAGCATCAGTGGAAAACCTGTTAGTGTGAAAGTCTTGACCCCCCCCCCTTGATTTCTTCACATTTTGCCTTTAGGAATAGTCTTTTCTTTTCGGCTCTCATTTTCAATCTAGTTCCTGAGAAATGTCTTTTGTTTATTCAGCCACGCAGTGACTCAAGCTTAAGAATTTGAATGCATGAACCAGTGAGAAACAGGTACAGACAGATGATCAGGCCAGTGATTAGTATACGGCTGATACTGATGCTGAGTGGTTGGAACAGACGAGAAGGGAAATGAGGTCGCTGCTGAGGTTCTTACGTAAACAACTAATTTGTAAATTGGATATTTAGGCAATTTGCATCCTGGCGCAGTAATACATTTATTACATTTTCTTTAATTTAATCGACATCATTTGATTTCATTTAATATAAAGAAATGATCTGGCTCAGGACTTTTGCACGGCACTGTAAGTAATCAAAACATCCACTGTCGCTGTGTGATAAGCATACTCAGGATAACATCGCAAACATAATGTCCATAATAATCAGTC
The DNA here is from genome assembly GCA_013621035.1 of Clarias magur. Taxonomy (NCBI): domain Eukaryota; kingdom Metazoa; phylum Chordata; class Actinopteri; order Siluriformes; family Clariidae; genus Clarias; species Clarias magur. The sequence goes on along the minus strand of QNUK01000322.1, from coordinate 201,058 downwards.
TGATATTAAAAAACACATCCTCACATGCATTCTGAATCAGCATGACGCTCCACACCTCCTTTCATGCTTTGTGTCTTCCTTTTTCACGTCATGTCTCGCAACAGTACATGATCTGGACCATCCCTACAGTATTTCTCTGTATTTATTCCGGTATGGATTATTTCTAGCATGACCACTGCTGGGACTGAGATTAGAGGGAACAACCGAAGCAGCAGGACTACTATCACCTCAGAGCTGAGACACTTACTGTAATACCGAGTGAATATGGTGTTACGCAGCAAGACACAAATAGCAGAGTGTAGGATCTAAATCAATTATGTTTTATTCAGGGCATCATACTTTGTAGGTCAGAAAAAGAAAAGAAAAAAAAAGAAACGATAATACACAGACCTATTGGTGTTGCTTCTCTAGTAAATGTAAATGCCGTAATACCAAAATACACTCCACTAGAGTGCAAACACTGACGGGGAGAAAATACTGTTTGATCTATTTATCTATAGCTTTAATTGCTGGTTTAATTGCTGGGTGAATTAGGAGCTCTTATCACACCTCCACCACTACCTTGTTTCCACACTGATCGTTAATCTAGACATGTGGTCTTTCTCAGTGTATTAGGGCTGATAGAATAGAGATGAAAATCACAACCAATTATATTTATTCCTACAGGTGTAACGATCCAGCAATTTGGATCAATCTATGAATTTAAAAGGCAGGGTCTGTAATGAATCAGTGCAATGGTAATAATGAAAAAAAAAAAAACATAATTCCCCACTATATAATTAATTGACTATAATTAAAATAGGACAAATGTGTAAAAAAGGTACCACTTTTCATACTGTACGATTTGTGTGTGCCATATCTTTACCAGAGGGTACCAAATTGTGTCACCTCATACAAAATAACAAATGGCTGCTTCATGCATCAAAATTACATTATAACATGTGGAAGGCTGATATTTCAGACCTATTCATCACAGGCATAGTTTCCAGAAGGGGTCTTCAAGTCAAACCAGGACTTTTGCTTGTGCAATTGAAAACGATCTTTCTTTCTCTGCACTAATGCACTTTCAGTATGCCAGTGTTTCACTAGTGCTGCTTCACATCTGCAATGCTGGCCTCACAGGAACTCCTTTAATGGCCCAAACATGTGGAAATGGCTTGGAGCGAGGTCAGGACTGTACGGGGGATGTGGCAATGACTCCCAGGCGAGTTCCTGTAATGTGCAAGTGGTGTGTGGCAATAACTGTGTTCTGTGCACAGACAGATGCGTCACTTTCGCAAGTTGACAAAAAGTTATCTGTCCATTTTCAAGGATCGAGCGCTCTGAGCCGATTGTCCTTCACGGCTAAGAGTCTCATCACCGTACTGTGCTTGAAGTCTTTTGTAAATGTTAATAATTTTTACGCCTTCAATCAAAAGGGATGTCATCACGAGTCCTGGTTTGACCTGAACGCCCATTGTATTTATTACCCTCTGGTTAAATAGATTACTTTTTTATATATATATATATATATATATATATATATATATATAATAAAATATTATATATATATATATATATATATATATATATATATATATATATATATATATATATATATATGAAAAAACAAGTATAAATTATGTTTACTTTAACCTAATGAGCTCTGTTGATGTCAATTAATAATTTAAGTCCCTTAAATGTTTTGCTGCAATGGTTCTCCATCATCTCAGCCCAGCTTCCTAGCAAGCTGGATGTCCTGGAAAGCATGCAGGACAAATAAAGACTGCTTCTTCTTCAAAATAAATACGTGAAATATAATTGTGCACTGGCCAAAATATGAATAGAGAGATTATGTTCAGATGGGTGTTTATAAAAAAGTTGCTGCAAATAGTATTATTATGCATGGCACGATGACCGAGTATGAAAAATGGTATACAACATACAGTATATCATGCATGCAGAAGGAGGTCATATTAGGATGAAGATCAAGTAGTAAATGATTAATTGAAATATATTATTAGCGTCATTATTCATGGACTGATTTGGCAGGATTTAAAAGATTTTTTTGTGCCTTGAGTTTTATGGCAGGAGTTTATTGTCTTAAACACTGTTTAGCCTTCTGCATTATAAGTTCAAGCGAAGCTCCTCCACATCCTGCATGTTTCTGATACCAGAGGCGCTTGAATAAACTCTAGCTACAGGTCAAGATCTCTCCTTCATGCATCGCTGGCACAAGCATCGGAGGATGTGCGATGAGAAAATGATATGTAAATTCCGGAATGAGTCTCAGTGGTGTACAGGAACCCAGTTTAGCGTAGATAAGCAATGTATCCAGATGTGACATAAACATGCATTTTGTAATTTCAACTGTAGGCATGTGCATTTGTTTAATAAAAAATAAAAAAAAACACTGAAATATGTTTAAGACTTGGCCGGTGCTGTGCATTTCAAGTGATCCGGATAAATCCAATGCAATCTGATCTCAAGTTACTCGCTTTCACAGCTTTCATTACACACACACACACACACACACTCAAAGTTAGATGGGAGTAATGCAGAGAAGATTTATAGGGATGGTTATGTCAAATCATAGTGGAATGATCGATTTCATGAAGGATGGGTCGGTTAAGTCATTAATCATGCACTGATGGGTTCATGGAAACATGATTAAAGCAATGCCGGATCCATGTGCATGGAGTTATAGTATAATGATATTGTTTCAGAGTTTGCATAGTTTGATTACACACCAAGTATGAAAGAATGTAGACAACATAGAACATGCACATAAGAAAATAAACCATGCCAGACACGAGGTGCATGGGTTATGACGTCATAACAACGTTTTCGGAGTTTAGCAAGAGGATGCACGGTGTGTGCATGAGTGTATGGTCTGTGTGTACCTGTCATCGTAGCAGAAATCAGCACCCAGCGTGTTGACGTACAGGACCAGAGCGACAGCGCTACACACCAAATCTGCAATCATCTCTCCCCAAAACAAGACAAAAAGACACAGCAAGCAGAGCAAACCCAGACGCACAGGGTTAATTAATTAAAGGATCTCTCTCTCTCTCTCTCTCTCTCTCTCTCTCTCGTTCAGTTCAGTTCAATTTTTTGCGCCGTCCGTTTTGAGGGGGACAAAAAAAAAAGAAAAGACAAAAAAAAAAATCAGAGCAGAAGCTCACTCCGCGTCCCCATGTCTGAAGCGCGTAATCCCGGCGTGCAGCTCTTAGCCCATGGTGCGGATGATGATCAGCACGGCGTCGATCGCGAGTGCGAGCCGCGGATGCGCGCGGCGTCTAGAACAAGCCGGGCTGCTCTCGCGTCTCGCGTCCCGCGCGCTGCTGCTGCTGCTCCTCCAGCCGGAGTGCTGTTTGTGTAATGCTGCATGGTGGACGCCGAATAAACGGCGCGACTTAAGCCGCGTGTGGTCGGCGTGAGCAGTGCGCATGCGCCAGGCGCCTCCTCCTCACCCTCCCTCCTTTCTCTCTCTCTCTCTTTCTCTCTCGAGCTGAATTAAAGACAGAAGGCACCGATTTCACCGAGTTACACCAGCAATCATAATTATTAATCACAGAAGTGATCAAAAGACATCAGGAGGCTCATTCGAGTACTTAACTTACAACATTTTTCCTTGTTTCTTTCTCTCTCTCTCACACACACACATACACTCGGCACTGTTTTGTGCTAATTTATTTTTTTTATGTTATATATACATATCATACAGAAAATGTAATTACTTCTGAAGTGTATGGCACTTGGGAGGGACCTTCACTAAAAAGCTCAAGTTGCTAACTTCAGCTGCGACATGTGCCTCAAAAGTGCCCATTTTCCAGGATTATGTAGTCTCGCTTCAAACGTTACTAATTTAAAATGCTAATTATTCATATTTCCTTATTAAGCATTGATACTAAAAATTAGTATAAGCCTCTAGAAGCATATGACCTGTGAAAAAGTTTGCTTAAATTGTTTTTTTGGTACAAGCTTACTTAAAAATCAAAAAATCTGTAGTATCCGTAACCATGTTAAATTCATACTCAAACTTGACAATTTTGCATTTTAGAATGATAGACTTTTTCAGTTTTATGTTTTTCCCTGTGAAATATAAATTGGCCACGTTTCATCTAAATGACTATTTGGATCATTGAAAGATTTAAATTTGAACAGGTTACAGGCACTACATAAAAGGGCATGAAATTGTATGTATTTAGCAAATGTGTTTCTTTTTTTCTGATAACACAGCACAGTGGCTTAGTGGTTAGCATTGTCATCTTGCACCTCCAAGTTCTGGTTTCGATTCCCGCCACAGGTCTGTGTGCGTGGAGTTTGCATGTGCATGTTCTCCCCGTGCTTGGTGGGTATCGTCCAGGTTTACACCCACAGTCCAAAGACATACAGATTAATTGATGTTCCCAAATTGCCCATAGTGTGTGAGTGTGTATATGTGTGTATCCTGTGATAGATTGGTCCCCAGTCCTGGGTGTACCCCTCCTCGTGCCCTAAGTCTCCGGGGATAGGCCCCAGACCCCCTGTGACCCTGTATAGATGATGAGTGAGTAAGTGATAAAAAATATAAATGTTTATGCATATTTACAGAAAGAAAAACGAGAGAAAAAAAACAAAGGATGGATCTGGAAATAAGAATCATTAAGTAGTATGAAAAATGGTCTTATATGATCCTATCTGAAAATTTATTTTTTTCACCTAGGTGAGACACTTTTCATCCGACTGTATGTATGTATGTATGTATGTATGTATGTATGTATGTATGTATGTATGTATGTATGTAATAATAAATCCTGGTGGTTCTCATTGAATGTCAAGTCTTTTAACAGATGTGCAAAGTATTCCTGCATTACTCCATCAATCCATCTGCAGTCGAACTAGGGCCAGTGGTGACCACTATATTTATAAGCATTTTTACAACCATGGTAGTTCCTCTGGTCAACATTCACAACCCACTAAGCACGAGGAGAACACACAAACTCCATGCAAACGGATCTGAGGCAGGAATCAAAGCCGAACAGAGTTAACCATTAAGCTTTCTGCGTTACTACTTTTTGCCTTCATGCTGAGGTGGTACTGTATAATGAAGGGATTACATTTTGTACTTAGAAAGGTGCATGCTGGCTTTCATGCACTTGCAATAACCATTGTTTCTTTTGCTTTGTATGAGATATGACATTAAAAATCAACAACATTACTTACATTAAATTACAAATACAAACCTGTAAGAAATATGACTGAGACAAGAAAGTAAACCCAAATTTTAATTTTTTTATGAAGAAAAAAAAAAAACGAAAAATCACAATGCCCAAAAATTCAAATGAATTGGTCTAGCTATGATTCACAGCTCTAGTATTTACGATCTCTGATACAGAAGGTGGCAAAATGCATTTAATGGGTTAGAAGATAACAAGAACATCATCCTTCACACTAATAAAATATAAATGTGTATGCATATTTACAGAAAAATATTATGACTAATAATATTGATATTTCAGAAAAGATTCACCTGCAGTCCTTTCACATGCCTACCTACTTAACCAGCTATGGCTGTGTAGGTCAGTAGATGAGATTGGTGTGTACACAGGTATTTGAGAAAAGACAAACATCACCGATGTTCATGGAGTTCCATATTCAGGTATAGCTGGCTTTGATATTTGATCGAGCAATGCCCGAGTACACCATAATGCATAATCAAATATGAAAGCCAACCAGCGCTGTACACTGACTTATGCGTGACCATGGTACATATTACACAAATGTACTGAACTTTAGGATCAAGTTTGCTCCGGGAAGGGTCATAGTGCATACTGTGAAAACGCCCTTAAACTCATCTGGATCTATCAAAGGAACATATGCACAGTTTGGGATGCCAAGCCATCACAAGGCACCAGGCACACATATGTACATGCTCATTCATACCTAGAGGCAATTTAGCATAGTCCACCTACTAATATGGTTTGGACATCTGGAAAGCTCAGAGAAGCCCCACACAGAGACGGCTGAACATGAGGAGCTCTGCACAGACAGAAACAAAAGCTCGGAATCAAACTGAGAACAATGGAGCTTTTCCACGTCACCACAGAGAACGGTGCTGATTTTTACGATTTAATCTAATGATCATTGTTATGTCATGTTCATCACTTTTAAAGGTTGTTTATACATCTTTATCCTGTATACAGTTTCACAGGGAGCCTGAAGCCTATCCCAGCAGACTAAGGACACGAGGAGGGGTACACACAGGACTGGAAGCCAATTCATGACTGAGCACACATATACAGTACAGACACTCTCGCTCATTCACACATTATGGGCTATTTGTCTTTAGAATGTGGGAGATTACCCAAGCACCTGGAGGAAACCGACCAAGCACAGGGAGAGCATGCAAACTCCATGCACACGGATTCAAGGCAGGAATTGAACACAGTCCCTAGAGGTGTGAGGCCACAGTGCTAACCACTGAGCCACCGTGCTGCCACTTTTAAAGGCACAGTAATGAATGATAATGAATTACAAGCCGTACCACTCCTGCTGCAAGTAATAGTGTACTTTACTAATATTTGTTTTCAAACGTGCAAAGCTGGGTAAAAAGTATATAGTAAACAAAGTATACGATCTATCATTTTATATTAATCAAACTATTTTTTAAAAATGGATTTATACAAATTTAGCTTTTTAGCTTTTAAGATATGTGAACTCACAATTTGGTGCTTTTTCAAACCGAGATTTGAACTAGTCCAGTACTAAATTACAATGTAAGAGGAAATCTTTTTTTTTTATGTTTTTTTTTAAATGCGCGTATAAAATGACGTCATTATTAGTGAGGCATGACCTTGAATACTTAAAAATGTATTCCCACAGACTTCAGGTTTTAAATAAAATTTAACTAATCAGTTTTGCAGTCAAATTTTGACGTATTTGTTTTCTTTAGCAGGTGCGTATTTGTTTTGCAAATACGTGAAATGCAGAGAGGTCAGGCTTTTCTGCGAGCTACAGCAGTGAAATTCTTGTAGTAGTTTCAAATCGTTTCAACCTTAGTATTTGGGGAAAGGATTTATATAAGCCTGCTTCATATTCTTTCTGTAATCACTGTCCAAGAAAAGCTGAGCAATACATCCAGTAGAGGGCCACCAGAAAGATGACCTTTTCTTTCACAGATTCCAGCTAATCATTTATAATACATCTCGGTTTTCTGCTGTCTTCGCCGGGAAAAAATATAGAGCTGAAAAAAAGAAGGATGAAAAAGTATGGGGAGGAGAATGAGAAAAAGTGAGAGAATTAATCTTGGAGTTGCTACAGAGACAAAGAATGCAGTACGGTCCAGTGAATATTGATGCATTCCTGTTTCAATAGCCCAAGCCAGACCACTGAAGCTGGCCTCAATGTAGCTATTCACAGGGCAGCAGGACACTATGATGTAATCTATTCGAGCAATTAATTAAAGTGAGCACTGTAACTAGGCCTGATTCCCCGCTTCACTGTAAGCCTCCCTGTATGGATGCCTCCCATAGTGAAATGCCCTTCAGGTCTGCCCTCAATGCATGGGTCTCCTGCAAGAAAAGTGCGTGTTTACTTTGAGTCGGTAAGTGTGACTGTGTGAGTTTTGCTCCTTCCAGACTGCAGAGCTAAATTTATGATATAACCATGTGCACGTCTCTGAGGACAGCCTCAAAGTTATAAGTCTCATGTAAACAAGTGTAATTGTAGTTAGCTTGGAATTGCCATTCGAATGTGTTTATTTTCACAGTTGTTCAAAAAAAAAAAAAGAGAAAATGATTGCTTCTTTATGTTAACGCTGCATTGCACTTCTTACTGTATGTCTGCAATCCAGTTTGAATTACTGTACAAGATTAATATTGCATGGATACTATCGAATATGGAAAGCCAAAAGGTGCTTATTTCAGCACCTATTACAGCATATACTAAATTGTGCCAACCTTTTCAATACTGTATATTATGTTACAAATTAAATTTAACAGTGAACCAGAATAACTCTCCTTCACTGTCTATACCGCTTTATCCTGTATAAAGGGTCGCAGTGGCCTTGAGCCTATCCCAAGAGACTTAGGGCATGAGGCGGGGTACAACAAGGACAGGGTGCCAATCCATCACAGGGCACACACACACTCAATCACACACAAGGAAGGAAGAAACCCACCAACCACTGGGAGAACATACAAACTTCATGCACACAGAGATGGGAATCAAACCCGGACCCTGGAGGTGTAAGGCGACGGTGCTAACCACTACAAGACCGTGCCACCTGAACTAGGATTTAATAAATAATAATATTATTGAATACAAATAAGCATATACAGTTTGTATTTTACTACACTATGCATTTGGACATTTTATGCTGTACAATACTGCACAGTGTAAAAGGTCATTTGTTTAGCATTGTTCTTTATTTTACTTTTTCTTTATTTTACTTTTTCTTTATTTTACTTCTTATGTAAATGCATGCATATATAGAATTCACTGGATAGGTCAGAAACGTATAATATGTTCCCCAGACTAGTCTGGCATTTGGATGATGTGCTAATATCCCCTGCTGAGCCCTGCTTTAGCTCCACTACATTTATAGTCTCTGAGTTATGACATAGTTTTCTGTCTTGCTTTTCCCTGGGTGCTGCAGTTGTGGCCACTCTGGACCAGCCTTCACACCCGCATGGTTGTTCCAGCTCTGACTGAATTCATGTGTTCAGTCAGGGAAATGCACTGTGACATCTACTGTTTTTGAGTTAGCCCTTTATTATTTTCGTTATGAGCTATGAGTATGTTGTGAGTGGGATATTTAATGGTAGGAATGATCTCTCCTTTTATTTCAGATCTGACATGATCTTGAAGGTTTCTCTCCATTTTTCTGGCAGGTCGTTCCTGGCACGTGCAGGTGAACCTGAATATACAGTAGTTAAACAGCTTTTTTTCCCTTCTTTTTTCTTCAATCTTTACAACGTCTACTCCATCATGCAATTTCTGTGTTCCTATTCTGGCTTCCTGTAGCTGCCCACATCAGATTGAAATCATGGATGGCTAACTAGTGAATGAACAGATGTTCTAAACAGATGCAAATAGAGATATATATTATACACCCATCTGGCATAATATTAAAATCATTGACATGTGAAATGAGTAACATTGATTATCTCCTTATATTGGGACGTTAAGTGTTAGGATATAGCTCTGTAGATGGCAAGTCAACAGTCTTGAAATTGATGTGTTGGAAACAAGAAAAGTGTAATGATCTGAGTGACTTTGGTAATTTGTTGGTTAGATGAGTGGATCAAAGCATCTCCAAGATGGCAGGACTTGTTGGGTGTTCATTGTATGCAGTGCTTAGTATCTACCAAAATAGTATAAGGAAGGACAACTAGTCAACCAGAGACAGGGTCATGGGCACCCAAGAGTCACTGATGCATGTTGGGTGGGAAACCTAACTCGTCTGGTCCGATCGCACAAAAGAACTTCTGCAGCAAAAATTGCTGAAAAAGTTCATGCTGACTAGGACAGAAAGGTGTCAGAACACACGATGCAACAAAACCTGCTACATAGGGGCTTCAGAGTGGTCAGAGTGCCCATGCCAAAAGCACTCAAAATGAGCATGTGAGCATCAGAACTAGGCCATGAAAAAAACAATGAAATGGCCTGGTCTTATGAATTATGAATTACATTTATGTAAAATGAGGGAGAGATGAAACATGGATGCACTATGGGATGAGGGCAAGCCAGCCTGATATCCTGGTCAGTGTTTTGCTGGGAAGCTTGGGTCCTTGCCTTCATATGGATGCAATTTTGACATGTTCCACCTACTTAACCATTATTGCAGACCAATTACACCTACATGGCAACAGTATTCTTTGAAGACAGTGACCTTGTTCTGCAAGATTATACCCCTTTTACACTGCAAATATCGTTCAGGAACGTTTTGAGGAACATGACAAAGAATTCAAGCGTGGAGACCCTTCCTTGAAACTTGCAAGACTTGAACCATCTGTTGCTAACATCTTGTCGCCCGATACCACAGCACACCTTCAGTGGTAGGTAAATAACTATTGTACTGTAGGTGGGCTATTTCATCTCTAGAATACGAATTTCTTCTTTAAGATAAATTGACAAAGAGTTTCACAGGATTGAGACTATAGAGGAGCTGTGGATTGGGAGTGTAATCTAATGAGGCACAAAAAAACGCAAGCAGTCAGACATGGAGCTTGTGGAACGAAAAAGATTTCATGCAAAGATAAAGCAAAAATAATAACTCTAAAATTCATTAAAATTTCAGTTAAGATCAATTAAGGACTTAAATAATGTAGCTGTCAGAAACTGAATTCAAAGACCATTATGATAATTTTTTTCCCCCCATTACCCAGTTTTCTACCAGGCTGTTCCAGGGGCATAGTGGTACCTATTTACTCTCTCACTCATTGTCTACACCGCTTTATCCTGTATGGGTCGTGGGGGGCCTGGAGTCTATCCCAGGAGACTGAGAGCATGAGATGGGGTACACCCTGGACAGGGTGCCAATCCATCGCAGGGCACACACATACACATTCACACACCATGGGCAATTTGGAAATGCCAGTTAGCCTAATCTGCTGGTCTTCAGACTGTTGGAGGAAACCGGAGTTCCAGGAGAAAACCCAGAGAAACGCACTGGGAGAGCATGCAAACTCCATGTACACAGAGATGGGAATCGAACCTGGGTGGGAATTGAACCCGGACTCTGGACATGCAAGGCGACAGTGCTAACCACTAAGGACTTTCCCACCTGGTACCTATTTAACTTTCTGGTTTGAAATCCAAACAGTCTATAGTCAAATATACAGCAGATTGAGTCATTGCATTACACCTCTATCGTCTACGAAAGACAAGGACTAATCAAACCCCATAACATCACATCCTCTTAGAGCACGACTTGACTTGACCCAGCATCCCTCAAGACACACAAAAGACAATTCTTCTCTGTCCTGACACCCAGGTGGTGCAATAAACGTCCCCTTGGCGTCTGAAGAACTGCGGCACAGCCTATAAATCCTGAAGACATGTCTTCACAAAGCACTTAGATTAAAACTCATTTCAACAAATAAACAAACAAACTCAAGTTGTACTGTTTTTGCTGTTCTAATCTCTCATTGTACAAACTCCGCTCTATAGTAACTGAGTTTGGTTTGATGGTATTCTTAGATCCTGATATTTATACAGTACTACTGTAGCATTGGGTATGTTTCCGATGGGGACTACAAAGCACTTCTGTAAGCCTCTCTGGATACGGACGTCTGCCAAATGCTGTAAATGAAACTCGTTTGGACTGATCAGCACTGACTAATCATAAATCTTAGCGTCATATTTTAATGCAAGGGTTATGGGTCATTTAGAAGAACAACACACGTTCGAGACCTGTGTCATGTACAAAATCATTTTGGTCTATTGGCAGGAAAAAAACAGATCTTTCTGCTTCGGCTTCTTTTGTCCTGGCTAATGGTGAACAGCCATGAGGGAGGCGACTCTCTCATCTGTCAAATGCATGCAGCCGAAAACAGCTTTCTCAGCAGGTCTGTATCAGATCCATGCTATTAAATACCATTCTCATTTTTTAGCACTGAAGTGGTAATAGAAGAGGACTGGTCACTGATGGATAGATTGAGTGAATAGTTAGAGTAGTGTATTCATCATCCTGGGAACGGGAGCAGTGACACAGTCATTAATAACACTCACAGCCTCTAGGTTTCTGCAAAGTGGTGTTGCAGTTGCGAATACCGGGCTGCAAAATGCAGCAGGTAACAAAAGAGGCTGTGTGGTTTAATGCTGGTTTAATGTTGGCTTCTTACAGAGTAGATTTACAGATTACATATGCATTTTGGCACTTTATAAACAGACAAGCAATAAACACTTCACATCCTTAACAGTGCACATAGAAGCAGGTAATTAAGCTCCTTTTGTTTTGTTTTTTTGTTTTTTTGCAATAACACTCGAGTTAGCAGAGTGCCTGGCCCCCTTCCAGAGCTACACAGGGAGTACTGAAATTGCCTCACGTTAAAAATGAGGTGACCTTTAGAAGAAAGAGTTTAAGAACGGTGATGATGTTAATGTACAATCCAGCAAGAGGCAATTTCCCAAGCACATCCATTATTTAAAAGCAAGATGCTTTCTATTTAATTAAAACGCACTATTACAAGATGCATATATTGGAATGATGTAGTTCAGTACATGAACTCGACGTGTTATATTTAGTCCACTCTGAGAGATCTGCTCATCTTCATTCCCTGATAGAGACAGAAATTCAACACACTGCAGACAGAACAACCGGTATTATTTTTTCCAAGAGGCCACATGGGGATCATCTCATCATAACCTATAAAAACGTGTTGAAAAACAGTCATGTTGGAAAATGAACTCTTTGAATAGATTCTTGAAATGCGAGCCAAAATGAAATTTCCCAAAACTGAATTCCATGGGCGACGGATAAATAAGCTGACGATCGATGTCCACTTTCGCTCAAAGGGGAGCAGAAGGTTCACAGCCATCCAATCATCAGGATCCATAATGGAGAAGAAGCGAGTTCCCAGTTTGGGCCCATGTCCCATTTGGGCTTCATGTCCATCTGAGTCATTCTCGATTATATGAGCTGAGCCAATGTGTTTCATGCCCATAAAGCTCAAAGAATCAGTATTTTCCGCTTCACTACCTGCACCTGCACACATTTGCTACGCATCAAGAGAGGTCAAGGTTGTTTTCCTGAAAAGGTGGAAAGCCCTGAAAGCTCTGATTACTCACGAGGGAGAGACGACATAAAAATAGTACATGGGAAATGGAAGCAACAAAACAGTCAACTTAGATGTTTTTTATACTTGTATTAGAATGAGGCATTTTTTATTTCGTCCTCAATAGTGTTTAAGACTCTTATTTAAGACTTCAAGTAAAACCCTGACTAAGCCTGAAATAAGAGTCATGAACCGATGTTTTATTCTGCTGCTCAGTAATAGACCTGTTAAATAAGCAGTTTTATTATAAATAATTAATTACAAACTCTTTTAGAAGGTCTATTGTACATTGTGTTTAAAGAAAATATTTTTAAAATAATTTTTTTGTGTGCCAGAATCCCTTATGCGCGCATATATTACTTTAATTTTTTTTTTCTTTTCACTTTCACTCTTTTTACATCAGTCCTTTATTTTCCTGACACGCTTCATATTATTTATTAACCTTTAATTTATCTCTAATTTCCCCATAACATTAATTATATTTCTTAATTAATCATGACTTTCAAATAATTTTGTTTCCTTATTTATATATTTTCATATTTTTTATTCAGTTGTGATTCTTTAAATTTATTTGCACATGAGATTTCTTTTTTCACAAAAGATTTAAAAATGATTAATTATTATTCTTTATATATATATATATATATATATATATATATATATATATATATATATAAAATGTTTTTTTTTTTTTTTTTTTTTTGTGGATGTTTTACTGCAAAACTAAAAGTTATTCCAGCGACATTCATCGGACACAAAATGGAATAACAAGCTGCTTTACACACTCATTCACTCTTTAAAAATTTAGAAACGTACTGTCATATACATCATATGGGAGGTGGAAACAGGAAGCCGGGGAATAAGCAAAAAAAAATTCTTATAATACAAAAAACATAATAATAATAATAATAATAATAATAATAATAATAATAATAATAATAATAAAAAACCTTGTAAAATTTTGGATGGACTGTGACTTGAGCTGGGGATTGAAAAGGAGACACTGTTTGCTACAATTCAGTGCCACCTTTGTGTGCAAACTTACTGCTTCCTTCATCAGCTTACATTTTCAACGATTCCTTGCAATGATAACAAGAATGCTGGAGCCTCCTGTATTAGCCTTGGCAAAAGTATAGGGTTTCATTAATATCCCTGCATGAATAAAACATTATTCTAGATCCAAATGTCTACAATCTCGTTTGCATTTGGAAATTGTTCTTCTCTTTTCTTTAAAAAAAAAAAAAAATTGGTGAGTTTTATCTGGCAAACGAAAGAGTTCTCATACAAAAACAAAAGCCCCAAAAGATTCATATACTTAAAGTTTTCTTTCAAGTGTGTATTTGGATAAGATGTTCGAAAAGATTTAGGAGCAGGCTGTCATCATACTGAGCTGCTTCATTCATTCATTCCTTTTCCTTCTTTCCCTTCTGGCTTCCTTCCTTCCGTCAGCTTGTTTATGTACCTCATTGATTCCTGATACTGTTGTGGACTCACATTCCCGGCGATCTCCTGAATATTTTAAGCCTTCTTTCTGTTTATGTTATTCCAATGCAGGATTGTGGTTTGTCTCCCCTAATCAGTCATAGACAGGACAGGGTCAATAACTGTCATTAGGAGGCTTGGATGGCGGTCTGAATCAGGCTTAGTTTACATCCAGCCACCGCTGCTTACCTCATTTACATAATGAAACGATACTGCAGAGGAATTTCCACTGAACAGAGAAAGCTTGCTGCGTTTAATGCTACTGAAGATGAACAGTCTAGTCGGACATTGTTAATGTCAACGTGAAAATATGCATTTATTGAATCCATTTCTATCTATGTTAGTTTGGGCAGTTATACACAGTAAATGCAATTTGGTGAGTGATCTGTTGCTTATCCTCTTGTCTGTTCTGGATACGCTGTCTGGCTACCTTAGACAGAAGGAATACTTTATTCTTTTTAATGGTTGGTAGAAAATCAAGGGGTGGTGATCAATTACAGGTAATCCTTAGTCATTTTGTAAAATTAACGCACTTTCTTGAGGCAGAGACTCCATGTTCTACTTTTTCAAAGCAGTCTGTATTTGACGCTGTAGCACTGTAATTGTCTCGAGTGGTAAATTACCCTTATATGACCTGAAAAATGCACTTACTTAAAACCCACCAATGTGGATAATCTCCAAGATAAGGGCTATTTTTTGTAACACGAAGTTTTCCCGACTCCACAGCAAGCTCTCCTGTGTTGTGAAAAGTTTTGGAGACATTTCCGCAACACTCTATTATTCACATCGTATTAAGCAACCCAGTTGAGAGCTAAACCGCCTTGAGGAATTCACACGTTATCGCGTGTTGGTGAGGGTAAGATCTCATCCTATACCGGTCAGCCCGAAAAAACTGCCAGTCATGAAAACTTACCAGGCAAAAAAAAAAAAAAAAAAAGTGATCTGAATTGTTTGCATTATCGATACGCTGCCAAATCCTGAAATAAAAACACAATAAAGGCAACTGAACTGTTTCTGGCTTCAGGCCCTTTAATGAAAGTTCCTGCTGTCAGAGATGCTCCAGCATCGAGTTGCGGTAAGTTCCGTGCCATTTTGAAGCCGAGAAGCGTGTGATGGAAATCCCAGCTGATTCGAGCTAACGCGTCTGGCAGAAAGCTGAATCATCCCTTAAAGCTCAGACACAAGCTCAGGCTTGCCACTCCTCAGAACTCAATACCCACTTACAGCAGACAGCGTGTAGGACAGCCGTTCCTAAAACAACAGCATTTACTCTGAAATTAAATTAAAAGAGCTGCCCGAGACCGTGAAAACATCCCAGGCTGCTCAATTGATCAAATTCTATTCCGACTAATATTGCAGTATCAAAATCGTCCAAATGGTCTCAGCAGTTTTAATTGCTTTATATGTAAAAATAAGTCACACAAATGATATTGACACAAGCAGTGTTAACTGAGGTTATGGTATAAAAGTCCAGGAAGGAAACCAGAGATGGAAGTAGTCTATGAACATGAAGACTCTGAGACAGGATATGCGAGAATTCTTTAAAAGGATGGAGATTTAGAAAGGGGGAGCACATCCTCTTCACTTCTACAGCAGGAAGCAGGACTGAAAGATCAAACGCACACTTGTGTTTTTAGTAGTGCCATAATTTAGTGTACTGTTACCGCAAAATACATTTTTAATAAATCAATATCAGAACCGCGCAGTTTTCCTCAAGGGTCTTTAACCAAGGTTATAAAATGTTCTGAAATGCTTTAATGAAATATTTTGCTGTAAATAAAAATCCCTATTAAAATGATTAAGGCGGCACAGTGGCTTAGTGGTTAAGCACTGCTGCCTTGCCCATCAAGGTCCTGTGTTCGTTTCCCACACTGGGTCTGTGTGCAGGAGTTTGCATGTGCTTGGTGGGTTTCCTCCAGGTTTTCCAGTTTCCTCCCACAGCAGATTAAGCTAATTGGCGTTCCCAAATTGCCTGTTGCGTGTGAATTTTGACTGAAGTTGATTATTTTATATGAATTTTTCATAGAAGTAATAGTGGTGTATTTCCTGCCTTAATTTCCTAATTCACTGGATGCTTCATCATCACCTACATATGTTTATAGTCGACACCCAGCACACAATTCCTGTAATGCACAAGTCAAGCCCACAGGTTTGTGGACCGACTACAGTCTCAGGAATCTGTTTACCTTTTCCGAATTCAAATAAGTCTTTCTTGTGAATAAGCTGTGGCACACAAAAAAATTACAGTAGGAAAATACATGTACAGTATGTAAAACAAATAAGTGCTGCGTTATCTTTAAGTACGAACGTGATAATTCCAGCCATCTGTAACAGAATGGCAGGAAATGTCAGTGTTGTCATAAGCAGTTAAACACACTTGTGCAAGCTGTTTTAGAAAAACAATCAGTGATGGTGTGGCGTGGCGGTGAAGTTTTATGAGCCCCAAATCAATCATTCTGCAAACAAAAAGCACATGAAGTGTTTTATCCATCTTACAACACAAGCACTTGCCAAAACCAAAGCATATTTCATTCATGTCCATGATTTCCATCCAAATCGCATTTTTAATAGAGATCTGGCCAAGACAGCAAGAGAAACATGTTCATTCTTGGTATCACTTTATAGCAACTATAAACAGTCATTTCTCTCTTTGGTCTGTATTTGTTCTGAAGTCTGAAGTTCAAGAGAAACTGTAGATTTTTTTTTATGTAACTGAGAAGTTATTAAGGACAAATAAAACCAGGTCTGGAAACAAAGAAACAGGTTTCAGGACAGTGTGTGCTTTTCTTTTCTTTTCTTTTTTTTTTTAAGCACTGGAGACACTGGAGGCTCCTTCCAAAATGCAGAATAAACATCTCTTCAAAGACACTTTGATATGTCAATAATTACACCTTCTTTATTTGATTGTGTAGTAATTGTGTTATAGTTTAGCACATGATAGGTAACGTAGTATGAGTGGTGTGTATTATTTTAACCATCCAGTAATAAGCAATCGGAACTGGAAAAATATTTCAGTGGTTGTGTGTGTCTATGTGTGTGTGTGTGTGTGTGTGTGTGTGTGTGTGGTTAAAACGCTACCTTGCAAATCATCCCCCACAGCAGCCCTAGTATTCATTAATACTGTTAAAGTAATAGAACATGCACCTTAATATAAAACTATGATTTTGACATAAGGCTGGAAGCCTATCTGAATCAGGATATGTTCTAAAAATTTTAGCACCTTCTGCCCAAACAGAATCAAGAACCTGATAGGGGAATTACTGTATAACAGACAGCAAATACTCACAATGTCAGACTGCATGTTCATGTTGTTGATTATTAATGTGCGCTTTCTGTTTTCTATCTGGCTTTTTTATTTATTTTTTTAACTCTAAGAGAATAAAAGTGCTTCTCAGCCATGCAGACTTAATTTAAACTCGGTGGATCTGATGATAGGCATACAAAGTGTACGACAGGAATGAGAGAGAGACGGCACCAAACAAAGGCAGCGAGACGGAGAGAAAGAGGTGCTTCGATAGGGTGTACAGGGCTCTGACATTAACAGCAGGTGTTGAATGTAATGATGTGGTGTGGGAGAGGAGCGAACTGTGTGCCCCGAATCTTAAAATCAGTCCGACATTGCTTGAAGAGAGAACACCTAAATTAGTTCTGACATTTTTCTATTTATTATTTTTTTTAAAGCGTGTGGATCGGTGACAGACAGAAGGAGAGAGACAGAGAAAGAGTGCTGCCTTGTCACCTTAATTGCAACAGAGTAAATAGTTGGAAAAGGATTTGATTAAAGTGTGCAATGTGTTTAAAGGTGGGGGGAAATCTCTTTCTTTTATTTTTGTGAATCTATCAATTCAGGTAGAGTGCAGCATTAGGGCTGCTGAGGAAGCCATGCTGCATACTGTAGCGTGATGCCTTCGCACGGTGACTTACAAATGACCCTCCATGAAAGCCATTCCGCTCAGAGAATTACAGTATATGTGAAAATAGCAAGCAATGCTTTACACTGTCATATGAGTTTATTCATTTATTCATAATTAAGAAAAAAAATCCATTATTTCATATCAAGTGCATGCATTTACATATAGTATTTATCTTAATTCTGAATTCACATAGGCTGAACATCGAGATTATTTATATACACTATGTGTGCATGCGTAATTGAAAACAACTGCTCTGTAGATTTAGTCATTTATTTTTTTTTGTGTACAGGCAGGAGTGTGGAGGCCAGTTTTACTGTCTGAATTCTAATGGGACAGAGCCATGGCCTGCATATTAATGAGACTTCTCTCCCTCTCTTTGTCTCTCTTTCTCGCTTGTCTGTCTCTTTCTCCTTCTTCGGCTCCTTTCTTTCATTTTCCTCACTTTCTGACAACAGTGACAATGGCAGTGACAGCAGGCTTTATCACTGGTGCACTAAAATACTGTGTGTGTGGTGATATACTGTATGAGTGGGTATAGATTTATAAAGATACTGTATATTAATGTATTAGAAAAGCTGAGGAAGGACTTCTGTCTAAATCACCATGCTTCTCTGGAAATTAAGCTTATTACATCTTGGATCATTACTGAAGTACAATGCACCACCATAAAGTGTGCTGAGCCATTAAAAGCCTCTGACAAAGTGTCTTGGCATTGATTTTATATGGCACTGTAAATGTAAGTGTACTGGAGAGATGGACAATCTTCTTCAAAAAGATATCCCCTCATTCGGTGTTTTGATAATGATTGAAAAGTGACATCGAACATGTTGTTCAAAAAATCTCACGTAGGTGTGTGGTTGGATTAAGATTGGGTAACTATGAGGGCCATAGCATTGTTGACTTGTTGAGTCCATGGTCGGGGCCAAGCTGGAAGAGTCCCCTCCATGCAGTGGTAATTTTATTTGTGGTGTTCTAAACTAAAGCAATTATCTTCAAATAAAGTCTTCATCGTCTTTACACCAGAAATTGAAAAGGAATATGACTAGGTCCATCATAAGGCTTTTAAACGAGTCAAGTTGTTGAGTATGTGTTCTGCAGAGATGTCCAGATTAAAGAACTATTCAGAGTAGATTTTAATGAGACGTATGAGAGTTTAATTAATCTATTAGAGCAGGAATGATTATGCGTTTATGCCCCTACTTTTGAGGAGCTGAAGGTCAATTACACCTAATCATTAAGCTCAATATTATGTGGGTTTTCCTCCTTGCGCAACCAGGGTAGATCTGGCTCCAAGAGCATGACTGCATAACACATCTGCGGTGTGATGCATCAGGATGTTGACACCAGGATGTAGATCCTTTGGGTGCTGTGGGTTGCTGGATGAGCCCTCCATGGATCTGACATGTTTGTTTGGTGCATTTTTGATTGGACATGTTGTTCTGACTTTTAGCAGTTCGTGCTACATTGGCTTTTCTGTGAGATCAAATCGGACATGCTAGCCTTTGGTCCCCACAGGCTTTATCCCAAAAGGATTTGTTCAGTAACTTTATCACTGCTCTTCTTACAACTGCTCTGTAGATAATAAATATGCTGTATATGGCACTCCATGTCAAGATACTGTAAAAAGACATGAAAGCTGTTTCTCTTGGTGTTCTCAGATGACTTCCTGTACTATATTTGACAGCTGAACCTTGGGTGCCCAGGAGATATTTGGCATATGGTTACTGTGTTTAATCTACAAAAAAGAACTGACTCATAATCTTGGACTGTGCCTCCAGTAGAATACTACAAAACCACACCTTCCTTTAAAACATGATGTGGACTGATGGAGTATTTATGAAACCACATTCCGTCTTCTAGATAGATTTCCAGCTTTTTTGTGTTTATATTGCTGAACTACACAGAAATGGCTTATTGTACCTTTCTTAACACTTGGTTCATAGCCACTGTCAGGCAGGCTCCCAGAGTGGATTGTTACTTTCAAATACACTTACTTGTTTTGTCAGCTCTGCCTACGTGACAGTTAAAAATAGATGCTTAAAGTTGATTCAAACTGAGTGCATTGGGTTTCTGTGGACTTCATGAAGAGAGCTATGGTAGCTTTTAAATGCATTTAATAAAAGCAACACGCATCGGAAAATGCCAGAACAAAACCAAAAATAAATATACATAAGTATACGGAAATACAGTACATCACCCGTGCATGCTTGCTTCTGATGAAACACTGAAAACACAATAAAAAGCGGTTATTCATTTTCACTCTATACAGTACCTACTTTATCCTGTATACAGGATCACAGGGGGCCTGGAGCCTAAGGGCACGAAGAAGGGTACACCCTGGACAAGATTGAAATCCAGCACACACACACACACACACACACACACACACAGACACGGTCATTCACACACTATGGGAAATTTGGAGGACTCCCACCAACCACAAGGAGAACGTAGGAGACAGGAATTGAACCTGGAACTCAGAGGTGCAAGGCGACAGTGCTAACCGCTAAGACACCGTGCCGCTTTCTTATGTATTTAGCCTAGGGAAAATGCTTTAGAGTGCAGTTACGTCACTGTAGTGAAGAACAGTTCTTTTTCTGAATAACACTGCTTCGTTCAGGGAGGTTTTCACCATGAACACACCTGCATGTTGTGCATAGCTAAAATACCATCTCTGAATGGAAACATACATGCTTCTTTTTTCATTTCTTTTCTTTACTCCGTGAACTTGTGCATGTTGTACCCAATCAGCAGCAAGTACTGTATATGATGTTCAATAAGTACAGTAGCATTATGTTACTGATTGATGCGTCGGTTTTTGCTGTTGTGTTTGTAATTTGTTAATGAGTTTTTTTCCAGGGTGCAGTCTGGCTAAACAGGTTAAGCAAGACCAAAATAAATACTTACTAACATTATCTTTATAATCGTCAACTGTGCATGCTTATGCTTCATAAATACAGTACAGGAAGTCATATGAGAACTTCAAGATAAACAGCTTTCATGTCTCTTTACAGTATCTTGACATGGAGTGCTATATACAGTATATTTATTATCTACAGAGCAGCTGTAAGAGCAGCAGTGATAGAGTTACTGAACTAATCCTTTTGGTATAAAGCCTTCCCTGAAAACCTTTCAGCTGTGAACGGCTGTGTGTTTAACAAAGTTGGCAGCATGGGAGAAAGACACTCAAGATAAGAGAAGTGTTGCGCTTCAAGACAGAAAGATTAAATCTCAGGAAATCTCCGGACAGCTATATGATCTGTCGGAAATAACGGCCACCAAAAAGCCTAAGCCCTCAAGCACAGTCAGACTCTTCGGGTGTTGTACTAAGAAGCATGTAATACGTCAAGCCGGTTATAATACTGTCTGGTGGCCAAACAGTCTCTCTGGTCCCTGGTTCAATGCTAAATGTATTGTAAGCTCTGGTCTATTTGTCCATTTGAAATGGCTTTTGTGTGGGCAGCAGTTCCGCACAGTAGGTATGTCAGCTAAAGGACATAAAGCTAGGAAGGGAGAACATGGGGAAAATATTTGCATTGGTCATACTGATTGATAATATTTTGACAGCCTTCAACAACATAATATCTTTTTCCATAACCCAGGGCCAAGACTGCTTCCACTTGGCGCAAGCAAAATACACACAAGCCCACACCGAATCATACATCATAAACATAGTTGAAATATGCCTTTTATTTCCAGTTCCTGTTTTGGTCACCATGCAGATTGTGCAGCATGTGCAGATATCCATTTTAAAACGTTCGACCATTCATCTGAATCTGTTACAAAAACATTGTTACTCACTAAAACAAACTGTTCCGGCTTATGACACTGTAAACATAAAGACAATTCTGCCTATCAATCTGACAAACATGAGACTGTGATGGCAAACGGCAAATAAACAGAAAGAAAATCTGGTTTCGAAGACAATGATGTGACAGCAATGAAAACAGGATGGCAGATCATTTTCACATGGAAGCGATGACATGACAATGGCGACGTGCATGAGCCTGGCCAAAGTGTGGATAGAACAGGGATTTCAATTAGGTTTTCCATGGTGACGTCATTCAGCCTGGCTAGAGGTCAAGACCACACTTAATAAAGTGAAGAAAAGCACCCTTGTATTTGCTTTTAATTCAGCTTTAAAACTACAGTACTGTGCAAAAGTCTTGGATGAAGCTGAATTCTGTGGTTACAGATGAGACGGGAAATGAGATTGGTGCTGTGGTAGTTTCATAGACATCAATTAAAAAATTGTTTCTTTAGGCACATTGCAGCCTGTCTTAGTAAAACATTTGTTACAATTTCTTTCATTTAACCTACATGTTGTTAGTCTTTCAGCTTCTCTTGTCAAGAGGTCACCAAAGTGGGCCATCCAATCTGAACACAACTCAGCACAGGTTTTACGCCGGATGCCCTTCCTGATTCAACCCTTACATTTTTGTCTGGGCTTGGGAGTGGCACTGCATCCAGTGCCTGGGGTTTGGGCAATGGGTAGGAATTGAACCAGGGCCTTCCGCATGGCAGATGAGAAGACTACCACTGAACCGCCAACGCCCTTTCATTTAACCTACATTATTTAATAAAATTTTATATGATGAAATGAGGGGTGGTTCAAGACATTTGGACAGCACCATAAATACAAACTCTTATGGCTTTCGGACACTTTAAGATTCATGGGAATGTAGGTATATACTCTAAACTTCTTTTATTTCCTTGTCTGTAATTTTGTTATTTTTAGTTTAGTTTCATAGAATTATCATGCCTGATATATTTAATCTCCGGAACAACTTGTTTGGTTCCCTTTTAGCTGCATGTAAGAGTGTGTGATTTGTGGATTTAGAAGGGAACCAAACAAGTTGCTGCAGAGATTAAATATATCGGTCATGATAATTCTAACTGATTGAGGAGGGATATTTTTTTAAATCCATAATGAGCCTTCAGCCTGACAGCTGTGAGTAACAGATCAATAATACACATTTAAGGAGAATTAAGCTAGTGACCCAAAGCACAGACTACTGTACACACCAAACAGTGTAGCGATGTTTGAGATACTGAGGATGTAGAGTACATTTTAAATGATAATGCTATAATAACATTCTCAATAGACTAACTAGGGACCTTGGAGGCCAATGGTGACCATATTTATTCCCATTTTTACAACTGTGGTAGGACCCCTGGTCAACATTCACACACTACAGGCAATTTGGGAACTCCAATTGACCTAAGCTGCATTTCTTTAGACTGTGGAAGGAAACCGGAGTCCCTGAGACACCTGAAAGCGCACCCTGTTTATTTTCCTTATTTTTCAAAAGCACAAAGTTTTGTTGATTTGAGGGTACATTCCCAAATGTAGACAAGTGATGTATTACTATGTGTATGATTAAAAATGATGGCGCATTTTAAGTTCTTTTCACGGGTTACCAGAAAAAAATGCAGGTGGTCCCACCGCCGGAACCTTCAAACCCATGATGATGCTGGTGCTGATATGTTGGTAACCCTGCTGATGCTCGTGCTGGTGACCAGTATTATAGCACCATGATGCTGGTGCTGGTATGCTGGTCACCTTACTGCTGCTGTTTCCCAGCATACTAGCACCAAAGCCCAACATATGCTGGTATAATTGCTGGTCACACTGTTTTACCAGCTAAACCAGCACCAGACCATCACTACCCAGCAAGACCAATGCTGGTGATAAGGTTTCATCAGCACAGATATGCTGGTCTTCCATCAGTTATGCTGGTTCGCAAGTTAAACCAGCATCAGACCAGCACTAACCAGCACAGACTAGCATGTAAGTCATGCTAACCTATGCTGGATTTTTCAGCAGGGATGAAGAAAAACTGTAGTATTCTGAGAACACAAAAACTTTTCTTCATATTAAAGTCTCTGTAACATGAAAAATCTTAGGTTGCTAATGTTCAATAGTTGAATAGCTACCTTGCTAACATTAATTGGTTACCTAAAAACTCTTGGCTTTATTTTGTATAGCAAGAATAGTCTTTAGGTCAAGTCAAGTCTGTCATGCGCACTCACCGCGACCGGCACTAGGACCCGGAATTAGTACGGTCGCGATTCAGGAAGTATAAAAGGAAAAAAAATGGCGTCGCACATCGCTCAGTCATTGAGTTTTCCAATGCCGTCTCCGACGCCATCTCTCCAATTTCGTGAGTACTCACCATTTTGTGCCATTTTCCTGATTGAGTGTGTGTTGTTAGAACGTGGGTTTAATTATGTAAACTCTTGCTCTCTGTGTGAGAGAGTTCTAAGAATAAATCGCGTGGTTATCCCGCCTGCTCGCGCTGCTTCCGCAGAGCTATCTGGCCTCTTCGCCCAGGAAGATGCTCAGGCCCGGTGAGTAAGGAGGGCGACTCGCCGGGTTCCCTCCACCTCTCTGCCACCACTACCAACATTTCCCATCTCACGGTGCAAGTACACCTCCAGTTTGGCCACAAACGGGTCAGAAGTACGGCGTCCGGTGCCGCTGGCAACTTCATTGACTCTTCTTATGCCAAAGAACTGGGAGTGGAACTCGAGGCGTTATCCCAGCTCGTTCGGATTACATCTGTCGACGGTCGGCCCCTTTCATCCAGCCCTATCATCACCGAGACCCAACCAATCACGGTAATCATCGACCAGCACCAAGAGCAGATCCGGTTTCACATCACCCCCATTTCATCTCCCCCCCTCATCCTCGGGCACCCTTGGCTACTGCAACACGACCCGCTCATCTCATGGACACAAAACCGGATCCTTCAATGGGGCCCGACCTGCACCGAACTTTGCCTACGGGCCTCGGCTGGGACCTACGGAGCGCCTACAACTTGGTGCACATCAGAGAGGGCGATGAGTGGAAGACGGCTTTCATCACCCCAACAGGGCATTATGAAAGCCTGGTAATACCTTTCGGATTCTGTAAGCAGTCCTCCGAGATATGTTAGGCCGGTGGGCTTTTGTCTACTTAGACGACATTCTCATATACTCCCGTACCGTTGATGAACATGTCCAACACGTCAGGGCAGTCCTCAAGAGACTGCTCGCCCATCAGCTGTATTGTAAGTTGGAGAAGTGCGCCTTTCACAAACGCTCCACCACGTTCCTGGGTTTCGTCATTTCGCCCCAGGGTGTGGCCATGGACCCACAGAAACTGGAAGTTGTGCGTCATTGGCCCCTACCCAAGACCCTCAAGCAACTTCAACGGTTTCTCGGGTTTGCGAACTTCTACCGTCACTTTATCCGGGGCTACAGTACAGTTGTAGCACCTTTAACCGCACTGACACGACCATCATCTCACCCCTTCATCCTCAACTTTACCGCCATCTCCACCTTTCAGGAACTGTGTCATCGCTTCAATCCTCGCCACCGCACCAATCCTCCTCCATCCAGATGCAAGTAACCACTCCCGGTTCCCCGTCGGCCCTGGACACACATTGCCGTTGACTTCATCACGGGCCTGCCGGTCTCCAAAGGGAAGGATACCATCATGACCATCGTCGACCGATTCTCCAAAGCCGTGCACTTGGTGGCCCTCGTCGGACTCCCGTCAGCTAAAACCACAGCCGAGCTTATATTCGAGCATGTAGTCCGCTTGCATGGGTTCCCAAAGGACGTCGTCTCGGACAGAGGGCCCCAGTTCACTGCTCGATTCTGGAAGGCCTTCTGCCATCTGATCAACTCCACCTGTAGTCTCTCATCCAGATACCACGCTCAGACTAATGGTCAGATAGAACGGGCCAACCAACAACTGGAGCGCTATCTGAAATGCTTCGCCGCCGATCATCAGCACTCCTGGGCCCGCTACCTCATCTGGGCTGAACTCTCCCACAATCTTCACGTTTCGTCTGCCACCGAGTTGAGTCCATTTGAGGTATGCCACGGTTTCCAACCTTCGATGTTCAACCACCAAGAACCGGAGATTGATGTGCCGTCGGCCCAACGATTGGTCCGTAGGTGTCGGCGGCTGTGGGACCAAGCAAGAGCAGCCATCCATCGTGCCAACACTCGCTACACCACTCAACATCGCCGTTGACACCCTCCGGGACGGTTGTACAATGTAGGTGACAAGGTCTGGCTATCAACAAAGAATCTGCATCTTCACACAGAATCCCGTAAACTTTCACCCAGGTTCATCGGCCCTTACCATGTGACCCTTCGGATCAACCCTGCTCACGCTGCTTCCGCGTTTGGGTTTATCCTCCACGGTACACGGGCAAACTGCTAGTCTTCTGATTCGCCTCCGGTTGCCCTGTGACAAAGTCAAATTTATTTTTAAAGCACATTTAACACAACTTAGTTGACCAAAGTGCTGTACAATCCTAAAAATAGCTGCAATCATACTGTAGAAACAGACAATGAAAACAGGTGAATATTCCATCCAGGCTCACCTTTCAGCAAACTAGGTAATGCTAACAGAACAGCACTATGCGCTACTAATAATAGAAATAGCATGCTAACACAATGCATCTGTGCTGGAATATGTATGTGCTGAGATAAATTGTTTATATCATGTAAGTGGTTGTGAGTAGAAGTAAAGGTGTGTGTTACAGCTTATAAATGCTAACATTCTCCTCAGTTGTGAATGTTAACAAGATTATGGGAGCTGCATTAGTTTCAGAGTGCTGTGACCTGGTTAGCAGCCACACTATAGAGCTCTTGCGTGTGACATCAGACACAGAGCAGCAGCCATTTTGCCTGGGCTTCTGTCTGCGGTTTTACAATGCCAGACAGATGGTGCGCATGAGGAATGCCACAACATATGAGGTGAAAAACCTGGGAGACAGTTTTATCAGTTTTCTAAAGGGAAAAAAAAAGAAAATGGTTGTGGTTATCAGGCATGCAGCAGGGAGACAAGGCTAGTCCTGGTTAAAAATGAACCCCTGTTGGTGACCACTGGCGCTTGTGAGTAGGTAGCATAATCATGATATAAATGCTTTAAAGCAATAAATATTCAATATTTATGATCTACTTATGTTTGCTACTTTTGGAGTGCTTGCAGAGGTAAAAAATAGGCCATGGCTGTTATTCAAACTTATTATGCTATTTTGTTAGCATTTGTCACACTTTCCTTGCTAAATGGCTAAATGCGCCAGTGTAACAACTCACCCAATGACCTCAGTCACTGAGAGAAAGTGAATTTGATTTACTAAATCAAAAATAGTTTAACATAAATTTAGGGAATCACAAAATCCGGACTCCAGTCCCAATCCCAGTCGCGTGTCAACTCAATCGCAACTCGATGTAATAATACAATGTAATGAAGCGTATGTTTTCACCTGGGAATGAAAAACATGTTATACTCATTAACAAACAAGTGGTAGTCTATTTTGATAGTACATCATCATAATGGTGATCCTGGCCCTAGATTAGGGCTAAACGTACAGTTTCCCCGTTTGACATCATTGTCATAGCAACATTAAAAGCCAGTGAACGTATAGTGTTCAACATTAAACAGTTCAAGGGTAGGCCAACAGGCGCCCATTCAAAATTAAAGAATTAGCATTCTGTTGTGGGGGTACAGGCTTCTGTCAGTGTACATCACGTCCCCTGTGTGGTGAGGATGTCATGATCCGAATATGGAAAGAGAAGGTCAGTATGTCCGTCTAACGACCACACCTTTTTATGCCAAGGTTTAGGCAGTTGATTGAAGTCAGACTGTGCTATTTCTCAGACTAGGTTGTTTCATTTTTGACAGTTTTTGGGGCCGTTCCCATGTTGCATCTTTTGCGTACTTAACTGTGTAATTTTCATTCAAAACGTGTGACAAGCATGTCTACAACAGAGAGCGACACTGTTGCAAAGTTCATGCGTTTTTCATGTGCTAAAAAAGTCTTAAGATTTCCTGCAGGTGCACAGCAGGTCATGTGACAAGAACCAACGAATTAGCTTCACTATTTTTGTTCTCCTTGATCAGGTGGTGAAATTCCCTATGTTTTCTTCATGCTTGAAATATGATGGCACTGCAACAGTTTTTTCCACATGTTTTTTGGACAGGACATGTGAAAATGTGAAAACGGACCTTAGGGCTTTATGTAACTTATACTTCAAAATCATTTTGATATTATCATTTTGATAGTACAGTGTCTTGTTGTGTTGTCCTTTACGGTCAGTTTGTTTAATATTTTTTTTTCATGCTTAAAAAAGTTTAGGCGTCAATAAATATTTTTCTCTTATAGTAATTTTTTGAAAGTTGGAGCTGTTTAGGTTCCAAAACAACATTTTGTGGGCAAACAGTGTCATTTCTTTTGCAATAACTTGGACATATTTTGGATCTTTCTGACACTTGCTTTAGTTTAAGCATCTGATTTCAGACAAACTGTGCTATTGCTTTCCACTAGGTTTGAAAGTATTTTGTCTCTGCCTTAACTGTGACTATATGTTGCTTGGAAGTTAAAGTTTAATAAAACTCATTTGCTTATCACCATCTGTTTCAGACCTTTGACCTTGAATAGAAATCAGATTCCACCTTAAATTATACCTGATGAATAGCTGTAAATACCACCAAGTCATAAATTCAGCAGTGAACTGTCCGTGAAAGTGTTGTAAAGAACAGCTCGAGCTTGATAAAAATCAGTAATAACCAATGACTGAAGTTCAATATACACCATTATCTGGTCTCTCATCATGTGGTTAGTAAAATCAGTGGAGGTAAATTTCGCCAGCTATTAATCATTATTTTGCTTGGCAGTATTATCTGTTGAAGGTATAATTGCCAGGTAAAATGGTGAATGTTTTGATGGCGGATCACATGGCTGCTAGAGCTATTTATTTATACCTGTTTGTTTGCATCTGCTAATGACATCACAGATAAATGGCAATATTGTTTACATGCAATTTTTTGCATAAAGTACAGACTCAAGCCATTTTGTCTTGCTTTGTCCAACAGCGAGCACAGGTAGGGGATGCATATTACTTTGTAATGTTCAGTACACAATATGGCTTAAAGTGGCAGCACCTAATTTGACTTGTTCCACAATGTGAGTCAGAATATTAAAACTGTTGTTATCGCCAAACAGAATTAACTGAAGATCTAGACCGAAACCAATATGATTCATCACAGACCTACACAGACAACAGATAAATTTCTGCCTATCTGCTTCTTCAATATCACGACACATACTACCCTAAGAGACCTGCAGCAGTCCGACGGGATAATTGCAGGCAAAAGGTGATTGCTGAGACTGTATGCATAATAGGGAATGCCAATTATAAAAAATGTTATTCAGAGGAAACAGATAATTTGTTTTAAATGGATTCAAATACAATGAGAATTTTTTATTGAAATCTTGAAAGAAAGATTTACAGACTTCAGGTATGCATGAGGAAAAATGTATTTGCTTCCATCTGACAATCACACAAGCTTGTAGGGGTGAGCAAGTGGTCAGATGTAAAACTTGTGCTACACAGAAAGCTCACATTCATTAATGTGAACATGAATTATGTATTTTTTTGTGTTCATTCATTCATCGTTAGGAAATGCCTGGTCAGGGTCTGTTGATTTTTTTGTGACATAGTACCAACTTAACTTGTTTAAAAGTTTCTCAAGCAAAACTCACCCACTCATCATCTCTACCGCTTTATCCTGTATACAGGGTTGCTGGGGTCCTGGAGCCTATCCCTCCTAGGAGACTTCCCTGGTACACCTGGACAGGGTGCCAATGCAACACAGGGCACACACACATACACTACAGCTCAAAAGTTTGGGATCACTTTCTAACTCCATGTTTGTTCCTGTTTTTTATTTCTTTCTACATTGTGTATCAATGCTGAAGTCATCCAAATTATGCAATCATCCTTGCTTATTAGCCTAATGTGCATGGGTTTGGAGCAGCCTGAGGAAACACACAACACACCAGCCAGGAGAACATACAAACTCTGTGCACACAGTCCCAAGGGGGGCAAATCCATGAACAGATACATATATGAATATTTGTGACACTAAACACATAATGACAAAGCTCATTAGCACCTTGGCACAACGAGCATAGCATTGTCTTGCAATGACATTTGTACAGCACTGTGCGAAATCTTAATAACTACCCTCCCCCCCCCTTTCCTTATAAAACTGCACAAATTGTCCCGGAGACTATATTTTAAGCAAAGGGCCATCACACTAATTATTGACTTTGTCTCATGGATTAGTGTTTACTGATTTTTACAGTATTTTTTTAAATGTGGAAACTGTTTTTTTTTTTTAACTCTACAGCTGTTATTTGCTTGCATCTAAGACCTTTGCACAATACTGTCCAAATGTCATAACAAGACAATAACAAAATAATGCTAGTTGAGCTAATGTGCTTTATCTGTACATGAATTTGCCCCAGGTGTATGTTCGCCTTATTTATATTTTTTTGGTGGGATTTTTATTTTTTTTTAATATATAAATCCCGCTCACACATTTATTCATTTTAACTTGCATGTGATGATTAGTCAGCACTATCTCACAAAAAATCAACAGTCCCTCACCAGGCAGTTCCTAAGGATGAATGAATAAACATAAAACTACATAATTCATGTCCAAATGAATAAATGTGTTCTTTCGGTGTAGCAAAAGCCTCACATCTGACCACTTGCTCACCCTGTGACCTTCGTGTGATCGCCACATGAAAGTAAAATAATTTTTCCTGTAGTCTGGGAATCTTTCTTTGAAGTTTTTTTTTCTAAAATCCTTGTATTTGAATCCATTTGCTGTAGACAAAGGATGTCTTAAAAAAGATTGATACGGTAAAAAAACATAAAGAGCAGTAAACATTAATCAATCATACAAAGTCAGACGACCCTTTGATTAAAATGGAGTCTCAGGTACAATTTGTGCACTTTTTTAGACAATTAGCAGCTTAGTTTTTCTGATCATCCTACCCTCTCTCTCTCTCCTTTCTCTCCTGGCCTACAATATTTTCTTTCCTATAAGATTTCTTTTTATTCTTTACTTCGTTAGAAAATCATTTTTTGTTTACACTGACTTAATAATTAATTCATGAAATAAACATGCATATCAAAGTTTGTACAAACACACACACACACACACACACACTATAAAAACCACAGGGTGTCTAAGACTTTACAGAGTACTGTCCTGTATATACACTTGGTGCTTTAAAGCTTTTTTCAGCTGTTTAAATATTGTCGAACATTGGGTTTGCATTACAGAGCATTAATAGTAATGCATATAATAGTAATGCATGTATTTAGGTAATAAAATGAGACAGTCATTTGGGATATATTGTATTGTATGCAATAACTGAGACACATTTCAAACAAATAAAACAGTGATTCACTTACTCCTGGGTTAAAATTCTGTGCAGGTATGTGATCTGATTATGGGTAAGTTCTCACAAATTATTTCTGAGAGAAAAGGTGAATGGGTTTTAAATGCATTAGTGAAAAAAAAATTTTTTGGACATAACAGGGAAAGGTAGATGGAAAAATTTCAGTCACGTAGTGAGGGTTGTAATCTCATGTGCCCATAATTAGATGGTAATTGTGTCTTCTCTCTGGAACCAGTGTGTGTGTTCCAGTGTCTGTGTGTGTGTGTGTGTGTGTGTGTGTGTGTGTGTGTGTGTGTGTGTGTGTGCGCGCACGTTTTCAGCATGACATAGCTACCACTCACCTGTGAAACTGGGGATGCAGGCTGAATCCTGAATGCACTGAGATGAATGCATTCTGTATCCTTGGTTCTCGCTGAGCACACACACACACACACACACACACAAAACCATGCTTTATTACTCTTTTTATGGGTCTTTTATATCCAGCTGTGCATTAGACCTTTACAGAGACACCTGAAATAGAAAGTGAAGAGTTTTTCAAATAAAAATCATTAGCTTTCATAATGTTCATATTTTTCCATTATTAAAAAAGTACTGTCAGACACAGGCATTCACATCTTAAAAGCACACACACACACAAAAACACACACACAAAAACACAAAAACACACACACACACACACACACACACACACACACACACACACACACACACACACACACACACACACATTGTAAATCAGACAACTGTAACTCAATAATGTTTTCCATCAGTCTTTTCTTGTCTGGTCTCAAGGAGCTTGTGCTTATTTTATTCTTCATCTTTTTGTTCCTGCCTGACAGGACTGGAAATCACCTCAATGTGTGTTGGAGTGATAATTATATTTTTGCTATAGCCTTCATAAGAAGGCCAGCTATTATGCTCTGCCCCTTCTATCAATTGCAGGACTGTTGCTCACATAACATTTAAGTTTTTTTTTTTTAGGACCATCCCACGTGATCAGAAGATTCAAACCATCATCTGTCACCAACAATAATGCTTTGGTCAATGTCAATATCTTTTCCCCATTCTGATGCTTGATGTAAACAGTAACTGAAGATCTTGATCTTGTTTTCACAAAGTTTGCTGCTAAACTGCTTTTAGATCTTTGTTTCAGTTGTTTCTGTGATGTACTGAAATATAATTACAAGCACTTCATACGTTTCAAAGGCTTTTATCGACAATTACATGACATTTATGCAAAGAGTCAGTATTTGCAGTGTTGCCCTTCTTTTTCAGGATCTCTGCAATTCGACTGGGCTGCTCTCAATCAACTTCTGGGCCAAATCCTGACTGATAGCAACCCATTCTTTCATAATCACTTCTTGGAGTTTGTCAGAATTAGTGGGTTTTTGTTTGTCCACCCGCCTCTTGAGGATTGACCAC
Organism: Clarias magur; assembly: GCA_013621035.1. NCBI lineage: Eukaryota > Metazoa > Chordata > Actinopteri > Siluriformes > Clariidae > Clarias > Clarias magur. Next base: position 168,232 of record QNUK01000322.1, on the reverse strand, counting down.
AAGTTCTCAATGGGATTAAGATCTGAGGAGTTTCCAGGCCATGGACCCAAAATTTCAACGTTTTGGTCCCCGAGCCACTTAGTTATCACTTTTGCCTTATGGCACGGTGCTCCATCGTGCTGGAAAATGCATTGTTCTTCACCAAACTGTTGTTGGATTGTTGGAAGAAGTTGCTGTTGGAGGGTGTTTTGGTACCATTCTTTATTCATGGCTGTGTTTTTGGGCAAAATTGTGATTGAGCCCACTCCCTTGGATGAGAAGCAACCCCACACATGAATGGTCTCAGGATGCTTTACTGTTGGCATGACACAGGACTGATGGTAGCGCTCACCTTTTCTTCTCCGGACAAGCCTTTTTCCAGATGCCCCAAACAATCGGAAAGAGGCTTCATCCGAGAATCTGACTTCGCTCCAGTCCTCAGCAGTGCATTCGCCATACTTTTTGCAGAAGATCAAACTGTCCCTGATGGTTTTTTGGAGAGAAGTGGCTTCTTTGCTGCCCTTCTTGACACCAGGCCATCTTCCAAAAGTCTTGGCCTCACTGTGCGTGCAGATGCGCTCACACCTGCCTGCTGCCATTCCTGAGCAAGCTCTGCACTGGTGGCACTCCAATCCCGCAGCTGAATCCTCTTTAGGAGACGATCCTGGCGCTTGCTGGACTTTCTTGGACGCCCTGAAGCCTTCTTAGCAAGAATTGAACCTCTTTTCTTGAAGTTCTTGATGATCCTATAAATTGTTGATTTAGGTGCAATCTTAGTAGCCACAATATCCTTGCCTGTGAAGCCATTTTTATGCAACGCAATGATGGCTGCACGAGTTTCTTTGCAGGTCACCATGGTTAACAATGAAAGAACAATGATTTCAAGCATCACTCACCTTTTAACATGTCAAGTCTGCCATTCTAACCCAATCAGCCTGACATAATGATCTCCAGCCTTGTGCTCTGTCATTCTCACCTGCGTTAACAAGACGATTACTGAAATGATCTCAGCAGGTCCTTTAATGACAGCAATGAAATGCAGTGGAAGGTTTTTTTCGGGATTAAGTTAATTTTCATGGCAAAGAAGGACTATGCAATTCATCTGATCACTCTTCATAACATTCTGGAGTATATGCAAAGTGCTATTATAAAAACTTAAGCAGCAACTTTTCCAATTTCCAATATTTATGTAATTCTCAAAACTTTTGGCCACGACTGTACAAATGTAAGATGTTCCTATTAAAGTGGCCTGTGTGTATTGTACTTGTGTACATTTTCAGATATCATCCTAAAGTGCGACTTGTAAGTAATTTGTCGGCTTCATGCTGTTTGCATGTTCTCTCCGTGCTTGGTGGGTTTCCTCCAGGTACTCCGGTTTCCTCCCACAGTCATGCAGACATGCAGATTAAGCTAATTGGTGTTCCCAAATTGTGTGTTTGAATGAATGTGTGAGTGTGTAAGTGTGTGTGCCCTGCGATGGATTGGCACCCTGGTCCTGGGTGTACCCCGCCTCGTGGGATAGGCTCCAGACCCCCGCGACCCTGAACACAGGATAAAGCTTTGTAGTCGATGGGTGAGTGAGTGTGCTCGGTTTCACAAAGCACAAAATAGTCTCTGCATCTCGAAACATTTGTTAACAGCAAAAAAAAAAAAACACTAATGTGGATGCCAAACATGAAATCTTATACTGATGCATTTTTATAAAGGGTGGGGGCATCCCTGATTATATTTGTTTCTTCAAAGTTCAGTGGGAAAAGATTTCCAAATCCTGTTTAGGCCTAATCAGGAATATGTGGTGGTTTGGAAATCAGGATGTCTGGTCCAGAAGAGCAGTTGACGATTGTGTACAGCTAGCTGTTTCAATAACGTTAGTTTAGCAGTAAGCATTTAGATCAGGCGTCCGTGAACTGTCATGTGTTGGCAGGGGAAATGGAAACATTCCCTATTTTTTTTTCTCTTTTCTGTTTTTTTTTTTTGCTTAAGTGTGAAACTTTCTCTTTGGATAAACGGCAGGGACCACAACACATTTTTCAGCTTGTCCTTGAATTTCCATTCTCGCTGCTCTGTCTAAATACAGGTTCACCAAGAATGCATCAGAGCCTTGTTTCTCTTTAAGGCTTTGTTTTTTACAGACCGTCTTTTACCATATCCTGTGTCCTTTGCCTCTTCAACCCCCCTCCGCACGCTTTGACTTTACAGGAAATCATTCAGTATGTTTATTGCAGCGTGGCACACAAGACAACAAAGGAAAGAGTGGAGTTCTGTTTACTGTGGACAAATCTAGTGTGCGGTTGTGTACTCGGTGGTGTGCGGAGGTCACACGTCAGCGGGGGCGGTTTGGTGGAACAAACTGCCTCTCTATGTGCCTTAAATGAACACACACACACATCTTGAATTGCTTAATCTCATCAGCGCAGTGTTATTTGTATTGCCGTGCGCTCTGAAGTGGTGGGCTGGCTGGCTCCGGTCCGCTCCACCCATACATCATAAAGGCCAGACTGATGAGACGCAAGCTTGCTATGGCCCAATTAGTCTCAAGCTTCCTCCCCTCATTATGACTGTGCTGTGTTCTCACTGTGCTTAACTACTACTGATTACACACTTGCCCTGCCTACAGCCAGCCATGCAATTATTCTATACAAACACAGAGTATAGAACAAGGCACGATTAAAAGACAGAAAGAAAAAAAAAAGATCATGTTTAGAAAGGAAAACAGATGCAACTTTATAGTCGCAATAATCTATTCTTTAATGAAAAACATGTTCAAATGATTGCAGTCTTATTCACTGTATCACTGAGTTCTGCAGTGACGATCTGCCACTTGTAAGTGCATATACTCAATAATATTGATAATATGATAACATATATTAAAATTAATGGCACACATATAACTATTGGAAGATTAAATAGCTCGAGTTTTCCTTTGGAAAGTTTATCAATATTTTCGCTGTATGAGTCTTCAACATGTCTAGTTCTGGCCATAAATATACAATGAACCAGGAACAAAATCTCAGACATGCACACAGAAAAACACAGACCGATAGTTCTCAAGCTAGAAAACTAAACAAAATTGCATAAAATGAAGGATGATCTCAAATATATACATAAATAAACTCTAATGACTTGATTTTTTTATACATCTAATATGGCTAATGTCTACCAGCTGCACATGGAATATTAATGTTTTGTGATCTAATCTCATTGTATTGCAAAGTAGATGAAGCTGGACAACAATTTTGCCCGATGGATGGATGGATGGATGGATGGGTATAATGGAAGTCTAGGGGTAACTGTTTTCAATAAATGATTATGTAATTATGCATTTTTTGTCACAATGCTTTCATGAATCATAAAGGAAATTGCAAATGCAGATAAATAAAATGTAAACTGTAAATGACTTATAGATATATAAAGTATATGTGTAGGACTGAATATCATTATGGATATCACAATTCATCTTTCATTCATTTAGTCATTCATTTATCTTCAATAACCACTTTATCCTGTTTAGGGTGTTCGTGGAACTCTGGAACCCAGGAACACGCAGTGTGATGCAGTAATACACTCTGGACTGGAAATATTCTTGCTTTTGCCTACAGTATGTGTATACACACACACACATAAGGATTGCCTCACATATACTGCATCCATTTGGTGCACAGCTTCTGAAGATCCTCAGAAATGAATGTATTGTACATATTGAATTTCACAATGTTTGTATACTGTACGTTCATCACATCTGCAAAATCATTCACTATTTCCAACTATATACACTAAGATTTTATAATTAAATATCAACTGCATGCCTGTGAAGAAAGCAACATATTACATGACAGAACAGTTTAACATATTACAGAACAGTTTTCAGATGAAAAAAAAAAGAGTAATGTAGCCTCCTGGGTTTTGCATGAAAATAGAAAGAGAAAATAGGAATGGAGAATATGCCAGAGATCTGCTGGTAACTTTGTCTCACTTGCTCCTTTCTATTTTCATGCCAACCCCAGGAGCTTACATTAGATGTTTTTTTTTTGTTTTTTTTCCCATGTGAAAACTAGTCCGTTATGTAATATGTTGCTTTCTTTGGAGACATGGAAATATTCTTCTGTAATGAAATTTATTTATAAATTTTAGATTATGCTTGAAAATATTTAATGGTTTTGTACATAATAATGCAGACATGATTAAGATATACAGTAGTACAGTATATAACAAAAGGTACTTCTTATAATACAGTAAGGCTTTTGCACAGGACTGTAGGTAACGCTAACGCTTTAAAAAGTGCATTATGTACTGTACTTCTGTACACTCTTCATCAATCTTCAAGCCTTTTTTTTTTTTTTTAAAGATTATTGCTTTTCTGTCATGAATATGTTAATGAAACAGATGTTACAGATGTGAAGGACAGATATTAGTTGGAAATATGCTTGAGTATTTCTTTAACTGTCAAATAATAATGCTTGTAATTATTTTACAGTTGTGATAATGTGACTACAATCAGGTCGGCATTCAAGCAGGACAGCATTCATGCATTCAGCTTGGAGAAGTTAATTACAGTAAGGCCCTGGCCTCCCTCTCCCTCTCTCGATACATCTTTCAGCATCTGGAGTCGATCTCCATGTACTGACACATGAACTACTCTTAGGCACTGACCTAACCACAAGAGGCCATGTACTCAGTCAGTTTGGACCTTATATCACTCCTTGTGTTTACAGGACAAGATCTCGCTTCAGGGCGAGATGTTGGAGGGGGGTCGTTTAGAGATAAGAGACCAACCTCTCTTTCGGGAGCATTTTGGTGTTCTAATGAACAGTCGAGCTCAAACATGTCAGGGCTGAGTTATGGCACATTCAAGAAGAAGCAGACCTGGTCTTCTGAGGTTCAACCATGCCCATGAAGCCATAACTCCTGTGCAACATCACCATGACAGAATCAAAATCGGATTTTGCATAATTGGTCCCCTTTAAGCAATACTGGAAAGACACAAAGGAAAAAGCTTTTTTAAAATAAATAAATAAAAAAAATTATGATTGTCATCACAGGCCTTTTAAAAAGGTGATGTTGTACAATTGCACGACTACTTTTTTTTTTTTTTGCCTTCTAAGAGGTTTAAACTTGCTGAAGTTATAGATCTGAAAATCTGTGCCAAGAATTCAAAATAGCCATTAAAGCAATGAGGTGAGGCAATGAGGTGAGGTAAGGTCTGCAGCAGGGATTCAATTCCCCATAATTCTCTTTGACATCACTCTGTATTAGAGAGGATGATAAAAAAAAAACACACTACACGGTCAGTAGATTTTAATCCTTATGCCTGAATAGCACAGAACATGCCATGATCATCTTTGTTAAAGGTTGTTTTCCAGAATTCCTTATAACCCAGCTATTTCCATGCCAGTAGTATTAAGGTGTGTAAGATTTTCCTAAGTATGAAAGGAAATTATTACTGAATCAAGAAAAATTATATATTGAAATACACATGTTTCCTGAGCTGTTGCAAGTTGTTCTGATTAGTCATTGACAGTTCAGAGATATCAGGTCCAGATGGTGGGAGGTTTTAGGCGTAAAGGTCATTTGCCATAAGAGACACAGTACATCATTTATCAACAGTAACAATCTCTCTGGCTAGTGTTAGTTAATATTTACAGATATTATAAAAAATTAGATGACGGCAAGAGATCAGATAGTAACCTTTTTTTGTTACGAAAAACACTTTTTTTCATTCAGTAATTTTTTTATTTATTATTATTTATTTTTTCCTGGGTTCCGTTTGGGTAAAATATAGCAGTTGATGTAAAAACTATGTTGCAGAAACCATGTTATGTGTCTTATGAACGTTTTACAATCATCTTTGACATGGGCTCTCAAAATGGACAACTTTAACTCCGTGAAGCATAATCAGTGGGTCTGTAAGATTTTGCTTTGTCATTTTTTTATCCTTAATAAAAATAATTTTTTGTAATTTTTTTATAATTATTGGCTCAATAATTTCTCAATAACTGAAAATAGGTATAAAAAATAGATCAGTTGATAAATCAATTTATTTAATGAAAATTTAAGAAACTTCAGGAATTCTCTTACTGTCATAAAGAGGCAAGATACACCGATACACATTAACACCACAAATAATTTAAATTGATTAGCAATTATATGGCAGTAAACCGGTAACAGAATCATGGGCCCCCAAGGCCATGCCTGCAAGGACTCAAGGCCAGCCCATCTGGTCTGATCACACAGAAAAGCCGAAGCAGCACAAAAACGTCAATGGCCATGATAGAAAGGCACCAGAACACACACACCGCAGCACACTGGGCCTGGCAGGAAAATAACCCATGACTGACATCCTAGCCTTCAAACTGGCAAGATCCCAATCCAGTCAACCATTATGGGATGCACTGAAGAAACAAGTCTGATCCATGGAATATCCACGCTGCAACCCACAGAGCCCAAAGGATCTACTGGTGCCACACACCACAGCACACCACCAGAGATCTTGTGGAGTCATGCCCCAAAGGGCATCAGCTGCCCAGATGGCAGGAAGGGAACCTACAACAAGATTTCCCTAATGTTTTTTTGGTGTTATTCAATACTGATACTGTAGTTGTATGTATTTACATGATGAACCAGAATTTGAAAGGATAATAATTCAAGGACTAGGTGTACTGACAGCAGGCATTACATCATCAAGAAAATGCCTGATTTTTTCCAACTAGGTTAGTCCATTATTATTTCCTTGTTATTATTTAGATTTCTCTACTAATCATAAATCAGCTGATCGATGGGATCAGGTTAATGCTTAACGATTTGACCTGGATGCACATCAAATCTTGCTATGCTTCAGTAGATGTCCTGAAAAAAGCACCTCAGATATATAATGCTTTGCATTATTGCATTTCTGCAGCAGGTCTTGGCACTTCCTTGCTGTTAAGCATTATTGTAGAGCTTTTCTAGTGTGTCCCACTTGCAAAATTGTTACAGTACAATTTGCAGGATAGTGTTTGGGTTAGTATTCTTTCGTTTTCTTGAAATGTCATCATATGTCAGACTTTATATTCTCACTGATCCAAGTACACAGGGGTTTATTGGATGGGCTTTGTACAACTCATTCTTCCAGCATCAGAATCTTGGAAAAGTGCCCAAACAGACAACCTGCTTGGTGCTGCTGGTGATGAATGATTGTGATGATGATGGGAGTGCAGGGAGAGCTCAATGTGCTGCTTGACAAGAGCAAGCTGCTCTCAGTGGAAAGCGGGCGCTCAGCACAATTCCTCACCCCCTTCACCAGATACTTAGCACCACTGCAGATGCTAGTGCTAACCTGCCAGTTCCATCCTCTCTCACCTCTTTCTACTTTCCATTTACTCTGGACTCTCTGGGCATTGATGTAGAGACCCGTAAACAAATTGGGTCCTTGAAAGATTACCATCTTTGGCCAGCAGTTCTGATTGATTTTGCTTCCCACCTCCACCAGAAGGCCATTAACATCTAAAGGCTGATAATTAGCTGCCAGAGGATATTCCTTTTTTTAATGTACATCTTTGTTCTGGTGCCTCCATTGTGGAGACATAATGAGAACTGGTTGAATTTCAATGATTCCAAAGGAAGCTGTTAGCTTTAAAAAGCAGCATATATCTGAGATAATGCCCTGCAGTACTGCATTGCTGCTGCAGGTTTTGTCTCTTGCTTGCGATTAGACATTATGTTAGAGCTTATCTGTTGTGTGCACCATGTTTAAATAGACACAATGAACAGGAAATAAATAAGACATTTAGTTGTCAAGGACATTGTCTGTGTTCATGCATGCATAATTAACAAACCGTCGAGCCGACCTTGCTTCCTAGAAACACCTCTAACACATAAGGCTTGCACATAAGACACATTGGATTTACTTGGTAGTTATATATATGTATTTAAATAAAAGAAGGTTTTTGTTTGTAAATTGGTCAGAATTTGCTCTTTCAATAATATGTTTACATTTCATACATTGGAGGACCCTGTATGTCTGTCCAGTCGGATTTTGTCACGGCATGACGCAAAACTTTCTGGACAGAATTTAAATAAACATTAGCAGTACTTGAGTATTTGCCTGAATTTAAACCTGCACCATAAAGGAAGACAAAAATTTGGGTGGAAGTGAAGTTATGAGCAGTTGTGTGCCAGATTATATCACAGAATTCAGTGCTTTTTCTTTTTTCAATTTAGTGCTTTTTCCCTTGAGGTGGGCGTGGCTATACACATCACTCAACAAAGCCAATCAGCATAAAAGTTTACTGTGTAGACAGAGTATGCAGCACAAAGTAACGACCGTAAGGCGTCTACAAGCTGCCAAAATCCACAAGAAACAGAAAAAAGGAAAGTAGACTATGAACCTTCAAATATGAATAGATGTATCAATGTATGTTTATTCTTCATGCGGGAAATTTAAAACCGAAACCATGGCACTAATAAAAAGCAGTAACGTGAAGCGTCACTATGAGAAAAACAGAGCAGACATGAGGTGAGGGCAGGTAAAATACCTGAACTGAGAGCTCAGTGTTATGCTAAAATGCCACATAATTTCATCACACGAAACAGAATTTAATTTAAAGCATTTAAATATTAGCCTGAAGTTTAACATGCCCATACAGTAGGTGAACTCAATGTTGAGTAAAAATTATTGACATATATTAATATGAACAGTTGTGTCCCATATCTGTATGTAATCTACATGTAATCTACTTTAAAATAAGATATTCCTATCTCTAGGGGAGATAGGAAGCCGACATGCATACACACATATAAAAAAAAACATTTCATTTTTCTTATGTCGGCTTCCTATCTCCCCTAGACAGCTAGAGCTATAGTTAACACGGTCACTAATTACAAAAAAAATGAGGCGGACTCAAGAATGGCAATGAGTTTCAACGAACTTTAGTGAATGAAGCACAAACACACACACACACACACACACACACACAATTGCTCGGTAATTACAGTGGAGACCCAAAAGTACAAACAGACATAAATGATATTTACTAAATATATACAAAACAGATAGAATGACAAATTCAACAGTGGGAGCCACGAGCAGAGCTTAAAGCAAAGAAATAAATAAAACAAAACACCTTCTAACTAAAACGAGGCAGTCAGTCTTACCTAACAAACAAAACGAAAACAAAACTAGGGCGTAAAATGCCCGCTAACTACACTGGCTAACCAAAACAAAAATACAACAAATAGCTCTCGCTCCTAACTAGTGTGCCTAAACAGCGCTATCTTCTACGTGCTGCCTATGTACACCCTAGGGCATACTAACCTTGACTCCACACCGCGAATTGGAGATGCGCCCACGAACTCACGCTGGGCGTAGACGAACAAAACACACACAGCTAGTACTTTTGCGTAACAAATTGCCGCCACAATGTTTGAAATACCGGAAGTAATTATTTCAGAATCGCCGTAACAATATGGATGAATGAAAGAAAGAAGCCACGCGCTGGCTGCGTCACTTCCGGGTTCTTATACTCGACTGGGGCCGCCTCATTGGTTCCCATGGGATTCGCTGTCGCGCTGGGACAGTGATTGGCAGGGGCGATGTCCAATCCCAGGACCTGAAAGATACGGGAGCCAAAACACAAGACCTCCCACCAAAATACTACGGGACGTAACATTAACAAACACCTCAGCCAACAGATAATTAGAACAGCTACACTCAATATTTTTACTGTGATTATGTAATATTTTTACCACTGAAATAATAGCTTGGTGCTTTCACTAGTTATCCACAAACAGAGAACATCTTGCTCAGCAAGGCCATAATTATATTTTTACCAACTGGTCGAACTGAAATAAAAACAAAATTAAAAGTTGAAGACAGGAGAGCTATCACTGTGTTTCTGTTTGACTTGCTTGCTCATCAGGGACAATCTTATCATTTTGATTCATACACATTCACATTTCATACAAACTTCAATAATTCTTTTGATTGTGTAAAGCTGCTTTGCGACAATGTCAATTGTTAAAAGCGCTATACAAATAAAATTGAATGGAATTGAATAAAAGCGTATAAAACAAGTCGTATAAAACAAGTGCTGTGGTATAAAACAATAAAACACTTTTAAAAATGATTCATTCATCCAAGCAGACTCTAAGCCCTGGCTAACGACCTATAACTTCTTGAGAGCAGTCATTGTAACTTCTCTAGAAGTCTCCAGACACACTCATGCTACAGGCAATTTGGAAACACCAATCAGTCTATATGGCATGTCTTTCAATTACGAAATAAACTGGAGGAGATTCTACAAGCACACAGAAACATATGCTCATACACCCAATCATCTACAATAATTATAGAAGGGATTTAAATTTGGTCACACTATCTGGCAACACCCACATGAGGATGGGTTCCTTTTTTTGGTTGCTCTGAAGGTTTCTTCCTTATGTCATCTCAGTGAGGTTTTACTTGTCACTATCACCCCCGGCTTGCTCATTACAGACAAATTGAATATACTATTTAAAAAATGTACTAAATCTTGAATTTAAAAAACAGTGCTTGTTTTTGTAATGTGGTGGAAACCAAAATACTTGGATTAAACCCACCAAGCACTGGAAGAACACATAAACACCACCAAAGGACCCTTGATTGTATTTTATTCTTTACATAATCACAGCTCCATTCATATCATCATAAGCAACCATTACAAAACAACTAATCCTAAACAATGCATGTGGAAAAGTTAGGAACACGGACAGATGTTCAACCCTGGCTTTACTGTATTTCAGGTGCTCTATTATGATGAGAAGCCTTCATATTGTTCATTGCACTGGCTCAGTGATGTGCCTTCCTCTTCATGGAGCGACGCAAGAATATATGAAGAGCATTAATAAGATGAGGGGCCTTTGTTTCTCTCCCAGCAGGACTGAGCAAACTGGAGCTTCAGGTAGGACGTGTTTATGAACTGCATGTAAAGATGTTGGAAAATTCCCCCAGTCTCATAAAAAAGAATCACCTCGAGGCCTGGAGTGATATAAAGTTTTGGCAGGGTAGATTAGGCAGGAAAAAAAGGAGCTGTGAAAACATGACGCACAGGGGAATACACAAGCTTGCTAAAGGTCTCACACCACACTCTAGATGAGTGTCCTGAGATATTAGTAACAACTGGAAGCAGTCGATGACTCCCGCCCACCAGTGATCGGAAGAAGTGATGAGAAATACTGATGTAGATTTAGTCGATGGTGGAAATCAAGACACACACACACACACACACACACACACACACACACACACACACACACACACACACACACACACACACACACACACACACACACACACACACACACACACACACATGAAAAAAACACACATGGAAAAAAAGAAGAGACCACTACAATTTACTCCAGATAGCTTCTGGATTGTCATCAAAGATGAAGATTGGTGGTCACAAACCATGAAAACTGTAATTGCAAATCGCCGTTATTCCAACAAAAATGGTTTCTTAATGTTATTTAGCCAAAGCATTAACAGAATGTGTTTACAAATCATTTGCATTTTGTTTTATTTGAGTTATTAAAGCTCTGCAAATACTGCATGGTATCTTAGGCTATTTTGATGTGTTCTGATGTTGCCATTTCCTTTAAATATACACTCTAAATAACAATAGTTATATTTTGCATGCAGGAGAAATATTGTCAGCAGTTCACAGAAAATGAAACAAAACTGTTCATCTCACCAATACATGCACCAATAAGAAAACAAACATAAGAAACTGATAATTTTGCAGCTGTGTTTTATTTTATTCCAAAGCTATATATATATATATATATATATATATACATATATATATCCAGCGATCAGTCAACTTTAAAACATAGGGGATCACTTTGGTTTGATGTTGAATAATCAGTATAATAAAACAAGGGCATTGTAATGCTGGAACACATTTGGCCACATCAGTTAGACATAGAAAGGACATATTAATATATTAAAGCTACAGCCTAGAAAGACATTCTATGGCTGTTATGGTAAGATATCCACATACTGTACATTTGATCACAGAGTGAATCATTGTCTCATGAGCTTCTGAATTAATCCTGAAAGTGCTGTTCAGCTCAAAAACAAAGAAAGGCATCAACACATTGCTGGGAACAAACATGTCTCGGTGTTCATATTGCCTACATTATGCTTTCAAAGCATAAAAACAAATGTGACATAAGAATTTCAAAGAGCGAACATATTTAGGATTTTTCTTCTTTTTTCTTTTTTCTTTTTTTTTTTTGAGAACGTCCTACTTGGGTCAGGTTTACATTAAATATACCCTGCAGTAAAACATGCTGGATTTAATGCACAGCATCAGCGATCCGCATGTACAGAAACATCTGTGGAAATCTCACAATCTAGAACATACTTCTCAGCAACTCAAAAAAGAATTGCTTCAAATAGTTTTCTTTAGTTATGGGAATCATAAAAGCTATCTTCCAATTTGCACACATTCCGAATAAAACTTAAGGACATGTACATTATACTTCAATCGTAACCAACAACTCATGTACTATATACATCTGAAATTCTTTAAAGAAAAGAAAGAAAGCGATGCATTTCTTATAATGTTACAAATTTTCATGTCTTGCATTGTTTTATATTTTTTATTCCAGCAACTTGCTGAATTATTATTGCTGAATATTATTATTATTATTATAGTTACATTTACTTCTGTGAAAAGCGTTAAGTCCTAATCACGTTTGTGAAAAATTTTGGTGTCAAGCGACTGTTCAAAGCTGTAACATTGGAGACACTGGCGTGTTCACAGCATTCAAATCAAACTGGGACTTGTGATGAAATTTCTCATGAACCAAATGTCGTTCAGAGAAGGCTTCAGGCAGTGTATGGTGATGAGACTCTTAGCTGTAAGTCCATGAATGACGATCCTGGCCTAGTTGGCTCAGAGCCCACTTCAGGCATTCTAATGAGTATTCCGCGAGTAAAACGCGGAAGAGACTCGACTGTCTCTGTGAACTGTACACGCGATTGGCTTCTGAACAGCCAATCAGAAGCCGTGTGTGGAAGTCTGTGATTGGCTGGTTTTGTGGCAGTTTTGTAACACTGGACAAAGTTGAGCGAGCGTACAGACAGAGTCGAGCGCGTGCAGGCAGAGTTGAGCACGTGCGGAGAACATGTTGAGCGAGCAGGGGAGACACTGCACGCGCAAAATTGAGCTGTTGAGCGTGCAGTGGAGACAGTGGAGTGCTTTGCCTGCTCTCAAAATGTCAAACCGGGCGCTCAGAATTGTGGCAGGAATATAACGCCATAGTTACACATTACGGAACTCAGCTGGAAGTTATCGACACATTCCAAATGTTTGGTACATTAAAGGAGTTCCTGGGAGGCCAGAATTTCAGGCATGAAGCCAGCTGATCATGGCTCCAGCGTACTTAGAAATCTTTCTACCATGATGATATCCAAGACCTACTGTAGTAAAATGCTGAGATAAACGTCTTAGTGTTGCAGAGGATTGTATAGCGAAATAACAGGAGTTTTTCTCTCAGTTCTGTTATTCGGGACAATGAAAAGTCCCGGTTTGAACATCCCTTGTAATTTCCAGCTGAACAAGTGCATTAATGTAATCCTTGCAGACAGCACTATTGACACAGCTGCTGTTACAGAATGTAATCACCTCCTGACCAATCAGTGAAGAATTCAACAGTTGTAAAATGCAGGAACCAAATCTTTGCTCGGTGTAATTTGTTTTCAAACGGCGTAAACAGAGAACGTGATGCCTCTTTAATTTTTTTTCCCTGTAATCACCAGTGTGTCTAGTCAGCTCCTAAACACAGATGGCCGAAGCATCCAAAGATCCCTTCAGATAGTCACCATGTTTATTTCTTTTGTGCTCCAAGTTTCTAAGCACATCGCTGTGTGTGTCAGCGAAATGTATTTAAAGACATCCTCTAAAGCTACCTTCAAAGCATTTTCAGGGATGCACTGTGTACAGTTAGAGTTTTATTTATTTTGAACTTTTCCTTCCAAAATGGCTGACTGTCATAGAAGATAAAGTGCTGTTTGGATAATTTTCCCTTCCCTTCTATTTGGCCGTGGTCTATTCATTATACCATGGATGTTTGATAGATTTTTGCCCGTGAAGCTTAAAAGGACAAGCGGGTTAATAAGTTCATGGTGAGCTGATCTGAAGCTACTGAACATACTTTATAAAATGCTACTTAATTGGATGGTTCTCATGTTTTTTCCAACATGACTTTCAGACTTTGTGATGAAAAAAAACAAAACATCTTTGTGATGAAAGACGCTCAAAGCGCAGCTCAGAGACACACAGGAAGACAGCACGAAAGCTCAGCGTCACTGTTTGTACTGTATGCTGAGTGAAAGTTGAGTCTAGAAGACTGCGGAGTGCAATTATTTTTGCATTATACAGAATGGAGTTTAAATACGTGTTGACAGGAGTGAGCTAGATTTAAATGGGTTTGGCATAAACATCACAACACCATGCCTCGCTTAACTCCCTAACTTTCGTAACAACAGCTTTTGACGTATGGTTAAAGAGGAAATCTGGATAGAACTGACAAGCCGTGGAAACTTTACATTGATGGTATGAAGATTGTCTTTACAGTAAAAGAGGCATCATTCAGCCATATGTTTTGTATCATGGGTTGATTCCAGCAGAGTGCTTTTCTTCCCCATCATATCCATGAAACGACTTGTGCTGCCATGTAGTTCCATTATTCACACACTTGACTCAATTTCAAGATCGCCCATTTCGCCTTATATTACAGTATATAGTAATATAGAATATAGGCTGAATATTTAGATGGCAGTTATACTAGAATATGTTTAATGCATCACACGGTGCCGTACAGAAATAGTCGGCACCACATCACTGGGTTAAAGTCGGAGCTGTTCATTGTTATGTCAATTTGTAATTCCTTACTGATTGGCCTGCTTTCACGGTGGTTATAAAGGCTGGATCATTCCTGCCAACTCTCATCAATTTCCTATTAGTCAGATTCTCCTTGATTCACCCATGATCTGTTTCCTTTCCCTGAGCAGACAGAAGAATATAAAAATAAGCTTTAATCACAGCACTTTTGAATTTTAAATTCTATTTTCCCAGAAGGTATTAGTTAATTGTCTTCAACAGCAGCTCTGACAGTACTTTCAGTTTTCCTCATTCTAATATGTTATTATTTTTATACTAACTTTCACACTATATTATACAGTGATGAATGTGATGGAGAGGCCACATGAAACGTGTATAATCGCTGATGTGTTGGAGCCGTCTGCGAGGAAACAAAGTGTCAGCATTTCGTAACTATCCATACTTTCCAGTATGGGAAAGCCGTCAGCATGGACGACTTTAAGGTTTCTCTGTACCATTACAAGCTGCATTTAAATCGAATTAACTTTAGGAGAGAGAAAGTAACAAAAGATTGAGAGAATGACTGATTACACGAAGCCGCTCTAATTAGTAATAACAGGAACTAACTCACTTTGTGGATGTTCCACACCATTAAACATAACTATACATGGATAAAGCATATGATGTCGTCATTTAATGAATGAACATTTTAGAAGTGGGAAATTGCTGTGGGATTAGAGGAATAAATCACAAAGAAACTGCTGTAGCAAAATGTTTTTGGAAAATAATCATCATGGACAATATGGTGTCATTAACAGTTTTCCTTTGACAGCATGCTCTGTCATTGTTCTTTCCTCACTAAGACGAGGGAACAACACGACATATATCAGTAAACTGGTAACAGGATCACGGGCATCCAAGGCTCACCCATGCCCACAGGGAGCAGAGTCTAGGCTGTATGACATCTCATCCGTTTGTGACAGATGCAAGTGTGAAGAAGGTACTCTTGCTCACGCTTCCTGGTTTTGTCTCAAGTTAATTGGCTTCTGGTAAGATATGCTTAATTGGCAATCAAATGCTTATGAAACTGAGATCACTCCCCGCTTTGCTTGGTTGCTCTGATGCAACCAATGAATTATCTCACCATATGCAGTTGTCTCTCGTGTTCGGAATGACTAAGGCTAAAAGCATCGTTTTAAAAAAAAAAGAAAAAAAAAAGGAATTGACGTTTTAGAGATTTCTTGGTTGCATCTCACAAAAAGCTCTGAAAAAGGTCAACAAAATGTGGGGACGTTTTCTGGGCTTTTAGACAGTAATTTGTTCACCCTAGCTCTGCTTTTATTGTGAGTATGGCAGCTATATTTTTAAAGTTTTGTAGAAGGTAATAGTTTTATTTTGTTCAGATTACATTAGATATGTTTTATTCAACAGACAATTGAAACTGAACGACACAGCTTAGCTGGCTCAACTGGGAAAAAAATAACATATTCTGGGGCCCTCTGGTGGCTGGGAGGACCTAGCAGTACACAGGATTTTGCAACTTCTAACTGCTTCTGGTTTTAACTAACTCTGTATGTTCAACTCCTGCGCAACAATCAGACAATTAGTTAAGTTCAATATGCACATATATAATAAACCCCTCACTATGCTTGTACTGTATAACTCAACTTAATGACTAGAAAGCATTTATAAGCGAGTGGTTTAAAAGTCCTTTAGTTCTCCAGCTTATGTATCTTTCTGTAATGCACACTAATAATTACAAATGCTTGCTGGAAAACCATGGCGGTTATTAACAAATCAGAGAAGAGATCGCACTGCATGTTGCCGGAGTATATGATGGTGCTACTCATCACTCCGGTTTTATCTGGCTTTATGTAGATTTATCTGGCTGCACATATGGAGCCATTCTCTAAAAGTGTGAGAGGAAGGCGCGGCTGATAGATCTCTTCCCCAGGATTAGAGCTTCCGAGGTAAACGCTGTAGGTTTCCAACAGTGCAGCACCGATGTAAGACAGATTCAGCATCTGTGCTAATCCCTTTATTTACCCAACTCGCTTCTGGGACCATAAACCCTGAACAGAAAGGACAGGAACACCGATTTGAGGAATCCATTAGCCCAAAAGTACTGAAAAGACTAGTTAATATTCTATGAGACAAGATACAAAGATTTTTCACTCTTTTTTTTTCTTTTAAAGTAATAAGAGGGTAACCTTGTCTTCAGATTACACATTAGTCAGGAAAATGTCTTAGTCTTATCCTTTTAGATTTTCAGACCCATCCTTATTTTCCTAGAAGGACTTACTGTATGTAAAAAAAAAAAAGATGCCCTATAACAATTTAGGGAGTAATGGAAAAGCGGTCTCAGACTAACCTCTCCTTTAGCTTTTCATCAACCCTTATGGCTATACTTCATTAAGTTGTCTGACAGTCTGTCTGAAAAAAAAGAAAGCCTGTGACCTGGATATTTGTGCAACAAAGAAGCTTACTGAGAGCTAAGCATCACATTAACAGCCTGCTTACCAGCTCTATTCCTAGTCATAATACAGATATGGAATTAAATGTCTTATGCATCCTAGGATTTTGTTCAAGTTGTATAGATTTCTCAAAAATAATTCAACACAGGAATTTTTTATCACTATTTATGAGTAGTGTTAGTCACCGAGGCCAGTAACAATAAAAATATGTTTTGATATACTACAGTAAGACAACAGCATGATGGCAGAGGTTGTTGTTGTGGATGAAGGCCAACCCAAGCACGTCTGGCAATGGAGACAACAGGAAAAACCACCGCAGCCAAACCACTGAGTTGTTTCCATTACAGCCCTGCTAAT
Source organism: Clarias magur (assembly GCA_013621035.1). Taxonomy (NCBI): domain Eukaryota; kingdom Metazoa; phylum Chordata; class Actinopteri; order Siluriformes; family Clariidae; genus Clarias; species Clarias magur. Next base: position 150,579 of record QNUK01000322.1, on the reverse strand, counting down.
ATTGCTCAGCATTTTCTCATCCTGGACTACTCATGCACATCTATGCTGAACAGCTGAACAGCCTTAGCATCAAAATTATAATGAACAGTGAAGGTTGGCTAAAGTAGAGTAAGGGATGGGGTTACTGCTTATAGCTTTTCTCGTGCAATTTTTTAAAGTATATAAAATGTATATACATATATAGTGTATATACTGCATGTATATACAGTATGCAGTATATAGGAAAATAGTTTATTCTGCACAAATCTGTAAAATCTATATTTTCTGCATGGTTAGGGATGAATAGCTTGCGCCCTTTTTACACTAGGTTGTACATCTTTTGCCGTTAGCCAAATACACTCCCTGTTTGGTCATCGGGGAGTGAATCACAGATGAGAAATTGAAAAAGTAGATCGGATAAACAGGATTAAACGACTCCGACACATTTACTTATTTATTCACTTAAATTCACTTATATCACTTTAACGCTGTTCTTTCAGCAGTGAAAATATGAACTAATCCCAGTAAGAATATTCAGTTAAGCTTTTCTTATTAAGATTTATAAGTCCAGGTATTTGTTTATATTGAGCAATTAGCTTATCAGATGCTTTTTAAGTAGATAAAATTTTAGATTAATTAATTTCAGGACAAAACTGTTCATAACATTGTTATAATATCTAATAAGTACTGTAGAAGATTATTTAAATTCTGTCCAGGTAGTTTTGCATGGTGATGTGACACAACTGTTCATAACTTCACTTCTACTAAATTTTTTTATTTTAACACTGGGCACTCAAGTTCGAGTATTGTACTGTACATGCCCTCATTACAGTCTGCTATGGATATGTTTGCTCTAACGACTTATATTTTATCTCATAGTGGTGCTACTGTTTTTATTAGCGCCACGGTTTCGGAACATACAGTATGAGACAAACTGGCTTTAAATTCCCCGCGGAATGAATAAACATACATTGATCTGTCCAGTCATCTTTGAAGGTTCAGTTTTCATAGTCTACTTGCTGAAAGTGTTTTTGTGACTGTTTTTGAATGTGTATTTGACAGGCAGCTTTCCATTACTGTGGACTGACATATTGTTTAACATCCCAGTGCTTTTATGCTCTATTATCATCACTCGTGGAAGGCCTCTTGTCCAATCAGATTAAAATCCGGTCAGAACTAAGTGTTGTACAAATTTGAGTTAAATTTCATGATTTAATGAGTGAGGAGAAAAAGCTTCCTCCAGTTCTGTTTACTTCATCAAAACCTTTAATGTAAATAACATCCTAAAGTCGAGTCAGCATGGAAAAAAAATCAACACTCTCCCTGGCTTTGGTTTTAAACTTGTGTCATGTTGAGTTGGTGTAATAGGACACAACCTCTCTGTTTTGACATGCATTTTCAGCACTTGTATAACATTAGTCCTACTCCATCTTTTGATCTTGCAGCTGGATAACACACTGTGAGAGTCAGTGAGTACAAAAGCGTCCTAAATTTGAGTTCATTCGATGTGCCTTGGTGTAATAGCTCTAATGAAAGTGTACAGTCTGGCATTGTTTTAGCGTTTACTCATTGTACAGCATACAAATAGAGCCACACAGCCTAAGCCTGTAGATCAAACGCTGCAGTAATTTACAATTACATGTAATTTTCTCTCTTTTTTTTTTTTGGACTGAATGGTTTCAGTCTAAGACTATAATTAGATTCTGGATTATAGTGATGTTTGTGATTAAAGCATCTTTGTGATTGGTGAGTTGACCATAATTTCTTGTCCCTGTCTAATAATTTTTTGATTAGTACACCATTAGTAATATAATTACTATGTATAGAATAAAATATGACAGGGTGGGGTGTTATAGGAGGACATTGGAGTTGTGTGGTGACATGAAACATGTTCATTAGCAATGTGAAGCTTAATTTACTAAAGTATGTTATTTCTGTTATATCACAGCAATATGCCATTGCTAATCGTTTTAATTCATTAAATGGGTGACATAATGCTATTCTCTTATTTCTAATTAAGTGAACAAAATAAGGAGAACCTAAAACAAAACAACACATTCAAAAACAAAATAACAAATTTAAAAACAAAATAACAAAACCGGAAACAAAATAACAAAACAAAAATAAAATAACAAAACCGAAAAAAAAAACAAACCAAAAACAAAATAACAAAACCGAAAATAAAATTACAAAAACAAAATAACAAAATAACAAAAACAAAACAAAACAAAACAACAAACTGAAAACAAAATAACAAAAAAACTGAAAACAAAATAACCACTCAGAAAACATGATGACGGATTCAGTCACTGTAATAATGTCATGAATCATCTGTCAAACTTTCACCAGCTCCTCAACTGTCCTCTCTAGATGCAAAAAGGACAAAAAAAAATAGAAGGTTTCCATGTTACCATGAAATCAGGTCAGAAGTCCTTTGTCTCAAAGACGTTCCCGTGTTGGAAAACTTAAAGCTGCAGGTTTATTCCTGACTTTTACAAATCACTGACACTGGAGACTCCTTTCAAATGAAAAAAAAAAATCATATGCCTTTTTAATAAAATATGAGTAGGAATATATTTAGGAAAATATTCATGAGAGAACTTAATGAAAACTCTAAACACTAAATAGGGGGTGCAATCTGTGGCAGGGGGGCATTTTAGCGCATAACACCGGTCTTCCGCTGTGAAATAGCGAATATATTTCTTCATCCGTAGTCAGATACTGAGTCGGCTTGTGCCACCACTTTGGGCCGTACACGCACTCATCAATGTGTTGACCATCTCTTCATTTCTCACAATTGCAGCAACCAAGTTTCTCGCCGACTCACTCATCCTTTCTAAAGATGGCGCTGTGTTTCGGTGACGTCATGTTTCATTCGATATATTCAAACTTTTCATTCAATTTATCAGTTTTCAATCGATATATTCAGAATCCATTCAATATTCTCACGTTTCATTCAATATATTCAGAGTTTTCATTAAGTTCTCTCATGAATATTTTCCTAAACAGCATGCCATTATATATTTTATGTTATTTATTTATATATATATATATATATATATATATATATATATATATATATATATATATATATATATATATATATGTGGGCCATTTATATGGATACACCTTAATAAAATGGGAATGGTTGGTGATATTAACGTCCTGTTTGTGGCACATTAGTATATGTGAGGGGGCAAACTTTTCAAGATGGGTGGTGACCATGGTGGGCATTTGGAAGTCGGCCATCTTGGATCCAATTTTAGTTTTTTTCAATAGGAAGAGGGTCATGTGACACATCAAACTATATTGGGAATTTCACAAGAAAAACAATGGTGTGCTTGGTTTTAACGTAACTTTATTCTTTCATGAGTTATTTACAAGTTTTTCTTTGTTCACAGCCATTGACATGTCGAAGAGGTTAACACGTGATGAGCAGATCGAAATTGTGTTGATATCTGGTGAACGCAGTAACCGGGTCATTGCAGCAGATTTCAGTGCAAGACACCCTATGAGACCACCCACCTCCCATGCTACAGTTAGCAAACTGCTTGCTAAGTTTCGTGAAACTGCTTCAGTGTTGGATTTGCCAAAATGTGGACGCATGAAAACTGTCACTATTGAACAAACATCAGTGGCTGTCCTAGCTTCATTCAGCAAGAGCCCACAGCGTAGCATTCGCCGCATGTCACTGGAGAGTGGCATTAGTCGAACATCCCTTCGGCGGATATTAGCTACTCACAAATGGCACCCTTACAAACTCCAGCTACTGCAGCATCTCAACGAGGATGACCCAGATCGGCGCACACTATTTACAGAATGGGCAAAACAAAAATTAGAACAGGACCCTCAGTTCACGCAGAAGATTTTGTTCAGTGATGAGGCAAACTTGTGAATGGTGAAGTTAACAAACAAAACCACTGCTATTGGTCTGACACTAACCCACATTGAATAAATCCCTCCAAGACTGTTGGAACAAAAAAAGTGATGGTATGGTGTGGTATATGGGGTACAAAGATAGTGGGGCCATTATTCATCAATGGAAACCTCAAGGCCACTGGATATTTGAAATTGCTACGTGATGATGTGTTTCCCTCTTTACGCACTGAAGCTGGCACGTTCCCTGAGTTTTTCCAGCAAGATGGTGCACCACCACATTATGGGTGTCAGGTCCGAGCATTCCTAGATGAACAGTTTCCTGAAAAGTGGATTGGTCGTCGTGGGCCAGTTGAATGGCCCCCAAGGTCTCCCGATCTGACCCCCTTAGACTTTTATCTTTGTGGTCATCTGAAGGCAATTGTCTATGGTGTGAAGATACGAGATGTGCAGCACCTGAAACTACGGATACTGGAAGCCTGTGCTGGCATTTCTCCTGCGGTGTTGCTATCAGTGTGTGAAGAGTGGGAGAAGAGGGTTGCATTGACAATCCATCACAATGGGCAGCACATTGAACACATTTTATAAGTGGTCAGAAACTTGTAAATAACTCATGAAAGAATAAAGTTACATTAAAGCCAAGCACACCATTGTTTTTCTTGTGAAATCCCCAATAAGTTTTATGTGTCACATGACCCTCTTCCTATTGAAAAAACAAAAGTTGGATCCAAGATGGCTGACTTCAAAATGGCCACCATGGTCACCACCCATCTTGAAAAGTTTGCCCCCTCACATATACTAATGTGCCACAATATATATATATATATATATATATATATATATATATATATATATATATATATATATATATATATATATATATATAATTATTCCACAACTGGTTTCATTTGCCTTCAGGTCCTTCAGATTTCAACCAAATCACACGACCTTGTCACATGCTATGCCTTCATATTTCATTACAATCATATGTTTTGTTTTCCCCTAACAGTCCTGATATTCCTTTGTCTATGTGAGTGTTCAGTATATTGAATGTTTTGGGATATGATATGACCCCTGATTTTATTTTGTATATTTTGTTTGTCCGTTATTTAATAAATTGCCTGCACTTTACAATCAACTTCTCTGTTACATGGCAAACATATTAGAAGAGAAACATTAAACATTATGCATTGCAGAGCAGACTGCCAGACCTATCCTGTTATAGAAAAATAATCAACACCATCTGACCGTGGGTGCAGACGTTGGAATGCGTAGTCCAAAGATACTCTGACTTCTTCGGCCTGCTAAAAATATCATCCTACCAGTCTCATTGTAAAGGTTCCAGAAATAATATGACAGAAAACAGTAACAGAAAAGCAATGCCGTACCCTGCATATATGGAGTTCCCACGATCTGAAACTATGGACTTTTTTTATGAATACTATTAACAGCACTTCTTCTTATTGTCATTTCACACTAAATGTAAAAAGTACACCTGCAGGATAATCTCAAATGCTGTTTTGTTTTAATCCCCAGACAATGACCAACATTGTACAAGTTAGTCTGAGGAATCATTGGATCATAGTCCTTTAAAATCCTCTTGATGCTCCAAATGTTAAATGCTTAGATGCCCTAGATAACTATAAAAGGAGTGATTTGTACGATAACACACATGTCATCATCTGTATGTGTAATGTGCAGTCAAATTACTACCTTTTTTACTGCATTATTTGGCCCGGAGAACTTAACTAAAAACTAAAAGAATGTTACATCATATTGTTATATTGCTTCGCTTTATAGAAAACCATAGATTTCCACCCTGTCTTTCCAGACATCATGACTCATAACAAGCAAATGCCAGAATTAATCAAAATGCTCAGTGAAATGTTCATAAGGCCACATTGCACAAGTTCAGAGTGTAATGTTGAAAATAGGTTGACACAGTTGTAGAGCATTTTTTAGGTTAATTATATTACACTGCAAACTAAATGCTGGGACACTTTTTTAGGGTTATTTCCTATAATGTTAATACAACTTTTGTTGAAGAAGTTACCTCAAATTTGAATGCTCAGAAGTAGTTGATTATTTTTTGCAACAGTCACTGACAGTAGTTCTGGCTACAAGACAGGTTAATACTTATAATAAAAGCTTTTGGTTTCTACATACTTATGCACAAAACTTATACTGTAAGGAATAATAACTAGAGACGATTCCTGGAGAAGTGGTAAAGTAGGGGTGCAAGAGTGCATTGCTTTTCATGTGCAAAACAGTGAAGAATAGACCCTAGCCTACACAGTTCCTAAGATATAAGCACCAATAATGGCTGTACGTCCAGCTGCCCCTTGCACGCCAAACTCACAGACACAGAGAATGTAGCTGACTACTTGCGTTACCATGAATTGCAACGACATGGCCCCTGTTTCTACCCCTATATATTAAAAATATTATAAAAAGCAGTGAAGAGTAATTAACGACTCATAACAAGCAAATGCACAAAATAACAAAAAATAAATAAATAACAAAAGCAAAAACAAAATAACAAAAGCAAAAACAAAATAACAAAACCGAAAACAAAATAGCAAAACAAAATAACAAACTGAAAACTAAATAACAAAACAGAAAACATGATGACAGATTTTTCATTTTGTTTTCTGTTTTGGTATTTTGTTTTGCACTTCTCAACCACTGTAATAATTTTATGAATCATCTGTAAAAACAAAATAACAAATAAAAAACAAAATAGCAAAATCAAAACCAAAATAATAAACCAAAAAACAAAATAAAAAACAAAATAAAAAAACAAAATAACAAAAAACAAAATAACAAAAACAAAACAACAAAATAACAAAACAAAATAACAAAACCGAAAACAAAATAATAAATCAGAAAACATGGATGCAATGGATTTTTCACTTTGTTTTCTGTTTTGGTATTTTGTTTTGCATATCTCAGCCACTGTAATAATGTCATGAATCATCTGTAACTGTAACTGGTGTGATGACCCTTTGCTTAAATATAGTCTCAGATACAATATGTGCAGTTTTATAAGGAAAAAATTTTTTTTTTTTTTTTTTTTACTGAACATCCTGCAGAACCAGCCACAGTCTTTCTAAGAACTTTGTTGCACCTGTTTCTTTTTTTCTTTCTTTTTCTTTTGGCTGTGGTCTTTTACATAATTTGTTCCTCCTTTTTTTTTTTTTTTGGCCTACTGATCTTTTATTGTAAGATTAAACTTTTTCCTACTGATCTTTTATTGTAAGATTAAACTTTTTCTGGAATACCTGTTTGGAAATCAGAAATGTTTTTGTACTGAGTTAACAAAGTCATAAAATAAACGTGCAACTTTGGTGTTTGTAGTTACAGAATTGGGCTGAAAATCACAATTTTAACAAAGGTTAAGGGAGGCTTTGAAAAAATCATTACAGTGCGACCGCCATTGATTTATATAAGAAAATATATTTTTGTCAAGTCCCAAACATTCACTCATACTGTAACTCTCCATTTAAATTCACTCCATTTCTCCATTTAAAATTTGAACAAGGCAGAAGCCTTCCCAGTATGGTCTGGGTTTATAGATGTTTGTGCATAATTGAGTAAGAATCGGGGAGCAGGGGTTCAGAGTTTGTTTTCTTATTCACTGTCTCTCCACTGTAAAATGCAGTTCGTTCTATAAGGAGGCATATAGGGGCATATTTAAAGAGGTTACATACTGTATTTTTGATTGTCATGACAATGTGGCATTACCCAGAACTTTATAAATGTTTAAAGATGAAACATATACTGTAGCATGTATGCATTTCTGATTTTTTTTTGTTGTTGTTGATTTTTGCATTTTAAATTCCGACATTTCTTGGCCCTGTAAGACAGAGTGTGTGTGTGTGTGTGTGTGTGTGTGTGTGTGTGTGTGTGTGTGTGTGTGTGTGTGTGTGTGTGAGAGAGAGAGAGAGAGAGAGAGTTAGGGTAAAGGGAGATATCTGTTCTCAGCCAGGTACTGAGCAAATTTATAATCCATGTGGTGAGCACATGTCTACTGTCCATACACCAATTGATTCATTCTCCCTCACTCAATCTGACAGGATCTTATCTCTTTTGACAGAGTTATTCATTTTCCAAAAGAAATCGTCTAGGAATGTATGAAGAAACTGGAAGATTGTCAATATGACCTGGTGTGCCTGGGGGATATAGTGCAAATACGCATAAGCTTAAATCTAATCAACAGAGCAGCTATTATGCTGCACATTGACCGATGATTTAGTGAATATTTGAAAAAATAAAATAAAATAAAAAAAAAACGGCACATGAACCACACCTACAGTACATTGGAAAGAACAAATTGCATTATCTAACATTATATTATACCTTAGCTTCGTTCAGTTCTTGAATCTGATTGATGGGCGGGTTTTGCTTCTTTTTTCACAACAGCAGCTCTGACAGTAGTGCCAGCTGCAATTCAAAGCAAGAGCGTAAATAAACGCACTGATCAAAATAAACATTGCTGTTTTTATAGTAAGACTTACACAGGGACTTTTACAGACAGAATTTGAGGCTAACAATAAACAGATAACTTCAAGGGAGGCTTGTGTGGGAACAAGTGTGATAGCTGCTATGAATAAAGTGATAACAGGAACCGACTTGTTCTGCAGATGTTTCACAACATAAATGATATAATTATAAACATTTGGAAAGTACAATCTAACATTCATTGATAAACTACAGCTGTAATCAGCAGTGATTTGCCGTTGTATATGAGGAATTAAAGACTTCCGGATATTTCGGATCATACTCTCCAGAGACATTTTTTTTTTGATGATGATGATGATGATGATGATGCTGAAGGTGGAAGAAAATCTGATTTCATCATAATGTTTTACACTGTCCAGAGGTGTCATTTTAATACTTTAAATAGATGAAGAGCCTTCATCTTCACAAAAGACCCAGAGAAAGTGGTTCCAAATGCAAGCATTTAGACTGAGCTGATTAAACATGATAATGTTGCCCACAGGAGAGTCTGAGGTACAGGCCACACATCTGTTAGACATATTGCCCTCCACAGTCATTATACGGGGATCATCAAAGGAAAGCTAGGGTGGTGTGGTTTATTTCACACTTTCCTCCTTCCTTGTTTTTGATACCAGACATACTTGAACATTTTTACGCTCCAACCTCGGCATACTTAAAGAGCTGCACAGGAACGCTTCTCAAACTGGACATTAGGAATGAAAACACATTCAGATGCTTTCAGTCTCCTCGCGGCTCATATAAAATAGTGCCTCAGTCTCTGAATACTAGCTGTTTCAACAATATTTACTTTATTGGCAACTATCATTTTGATGAGCTTGTCATGCTGAGATTCTTTCACTCAATCAATCTGAGTAAAAGAGGAATAACATACTGATGTGTATTACTGTATATCTGTTCCTCCTGGTTACTATTGTTCCTGGAACCTCAAATGTGAGACATAAACAAGCAGGTAGTTCAGCTCGTGTCCAAGGTACGTCCTTCAGCAGCTCCTATAATGGATCTCTGTAGGAGATTTATTTCCAGGAGACGTTTATGCCTCAGCAGCCAGGGTATGTGCATTTCCAAAAATGTTCCACTCGTTTCAAATAGATTTGGCCTCGGAATACAGTACGTTGGGATCTGTGCTGTTGCCTGACCTCATGACAAACATGAAGAAAGAGTGAAGACGGCTGGGTGTGAGTGTTGCTTTAAACCACATGATACGCCCCGGCTTAAATCCAATAACATTCATGACCTTGAACTTTGACTCGAAAACATTATATAATGAAAATTCCCCGACATGCTGTTGTAATATTTCATTCATTTCAGCTCACAGTTAACAAATGCATGGTCAGGAACTTGATTTCTATACCAAGACAGTTTATTATGTTTTTTTATTAATCTATAAAGGAGCTCAAAACTCAGCAAATGTTTTTGGATTTAAGCCTGAAGTAGTACACTAATCTCGAAAAGATACATACAATGCACACATTGATTAAAAAAAAAAAACATTTAAGAGCAAATGCTTAAATAAGTATACAAAAGGCAAAAGAAACGTTGTTGCTACAGTACTTTATAAGCCGCTGTATTTCTAACGCTTTTGCTTTTTCCATGCTTGATAACAAATTATGCAACCTTCTGCTCTGCGCATTTCTTCTTTCTCATTGAGAGAGAAAGTATTCATGGAAGTTTGGGGAGCAAAACGCATCCTGCCAAAGCCCTGTTGTTTGTTATAATGTTTCCATCATTGATTAATATGTTCATTTACAGTAGTACATTCATCACTTTCGGGCACACTGCCTCCATGTTCAAAGTTCCAGAGCTTAAATTTCATGTTGTGTAATATATTATCTTTTCCTGTCAGCACGTAGACCGAAAAGAAATTGATGTTTCATGTATGATATAAATTATGGCTTGTTTCAAGTATTCATTTTCTTGATTTACTGCTAAATATGAAGTGAAGCAGCGTGGCAGTATTGCAAGAAGAGTTGCTCCCTCACAGCTCCAGGGATCCTGTTCAGTCCTGCGCTGGGATTCCTGTATGAACATGTTCTCCATGTGCCTGTGTGGCTTTTCTCTGGGGTCTCTGTTTTCCTCCCACGTCCTCAAAAACATGCTTGTAGCTGGACTCCCCACTCTACATTACACCAGAATGTGAATGGATTTGAGGTATGCGATTAACATTCAAGTTGTATTTCTGCCTCACACCGAGTGGATGGGAACCAATGAAAGAGTTAATGAAGGCCACTGAAATTCATAAATCCAAACATTTTTAGGAATAACCTAACCTAACATGCAAATGTTATATAATGGCTTATATAAACCAACTAGCAGGTTTGAAGTGTTTCACACATATAAATAATAATATAAGGTTTGCTTTTTGCCTTTAACATTTGTTTCTATTCTGTTGAAGGAGATTCTTTAGGATGTTCATGGAATGTGATTGACACGATGCTGAGACTGATTTGTTCCTAGACCAGTAGAAACTGTATATTCAGGTGATTACACACAGTGAAACACAACATTTGGGTAATAAATGTGAATAACATTGAATTTTAAGTATAAGCACACAAGTATACTCACTCACACACACACTTACTCATTATCTACTGTATACCGCTTAATACCGCTGTATACATGGTTGCATAGGACCTGGAGCCTGAAGGCTTAGGGCACGAGTCTGTGTACCAATCTGGACAGGGTACCAATCCATCGCAGGGCACACACACTATGGGCAATTTGGGAACACCATTTAGCCCAATCTGCATGTCTTTGGACTATTGGAAGAAACCGGAGCATGGGGAGGAAACCCACCAAGCACGGGAAGAACATGCAAACTCTACTGTGGTGACAGTGTAAACCACTAAGCCACCGTCTCACCCGTCCAAACTACAAAGTAAAGCAAAATGAGAAACTAGACTCATCCTAATAAATTTAGCTTATTTTTTCATTTAAAACAAAGGTTTAAAACTTTCCTTTTTAGAGGTGACACTTTGTGAAGCTAATAGAAAGCTATTCAATTAATGTCAATTCAATTTTATTTACAAGAATATTACGGTATTGTGTAGGAAAGTATGTATAAATCAAAATGATCAGATTGTCCCTGATGAGCAAGTCGAGGGTAACGGTGGTAAGGAAAGTCTCCCTGTGATGACAATAATAAGGAACCTTGAGGAGGACCAGACTCAACAGAGACCCCATTCTCATTTGGGTGATATCAGGTAGCAGGAATAGATTTGCAGTCATACTGAGTGTTAGGCAGCAGGAAGAACTAGAGACTATGGATATCACAAGGGAATAAGTATACTGCATTGCTATAGTTTTATAATAAGAAAATTCTACAATTGTAGTTCTACAAGCATTAATTACCCTACAAAAGAAACTCCCCTTCACAGCATGGGTGTAAATGAGTCGGTAGGGCTGGCTACATGCCAAAATCCACATTTCTGAAAAGAAAAAAAAAAAAAAACATGTTATAATGTTACGTCATTCTAAATATCATGTGATATTGCTTAAATAGCCCTCACATCTGATATAAGGAACAGACATCACTACTTACGACATATAACCTAAAAACACTACAATATATAGCATTATAATAATAAACTATAATATAGAAAAATACTATTTAAAACAAAGATTTGTGCTATTATAAGACTGGATTTTTTAAAAGATGTTAGCTTTGGGTGCAATAAAATCATGCAGAAGGGAAGCCAATTTTCTTCATTAAATCCAAGGTCAAGCTGCAGCTTAATCACAAGTTTCCATCAAAGTTTATAGCTCCTCTCTGTGCCCTTCTCCGTCATTGCAGTAACAGCTAGATGAGACGGCTGATACTACTTAGAAGAATCACTTTCCTCAATCAAAAAATGTGAAACCTTGGACAATCTCACAGAAAACCTAATAAAAAAACAAAAATAGGTTTAACAAGACTTAACAAATGAATTCTTTCTTTTATGGATATGTTTGTAAAGATATGTCGGTTATAATTAGTTTTCCTACAGAGCTTGTATTTCTTTTTTTCTTCTTATCATAAACCTGCTTTTATTGCCTGAAATGATGCTCAGTAAATTGCACCAAGTGTGCAAAAAAAAAAAAAAAAAAAACATTAAATTCCAGTGTCATTCAGCAATAACTGTTCGTGAAGGGCAATCTACTATATAGCTTCTTCCATGCATGATGCACACAAAGATAACACTGATAATTAGTTCCTAAGACAGCACTGGTAATTGTCTATACATTTTCCTTCATGCATAAATGACTCATTTTACTGTATATTAGGGTAATCGCAAGACATGATGTTTTGTAAAAAAAAAAAAAGAAAGAAAGAAAGAAAGAAAGAAAGAAAGAAAGAAAGAAAGAAAGACTCTGTTCTTTTCTGAAAAAAAAATTACACTGACATCAGATTTTTATACATACTGTAAGTTGTTGTTAGTTTTTTGCACTGCATCCAGTGGCTGAGGTTTGGTGGTCTTTTGCCAAATGATGTCTTTCTGGCAAAGTGCAGTAAATTCTGGGTGATGGACAGGAAACTCTTGAACGAGGACATCACATGAAGAGACCCAGCATCGCTCCTCCAGACCGTACCCCTCCCATTCAAGGTCACACTTTCCGTTTTTGTAATCTGAGGATTGCTTTACCAAGGTAGGCACAATAATGTCCAAGGGGTCATATCCAGGAGGAAATGTCATTGACTAGAGATTGAGGTTATGACAGATTTTAGATTGGACACATGAAAAGATATGGCAGTGGCTCAGTGACATTGTTGAGTTGTTTAAGTATTTCGTACTGTAGGGCCCAGTGTACTGGCGACTTTTAATGTGATTCATATGATACGGAGAAGATAAGAATGCCATCTACAGTATGTATGCAATGACACATCTGCTGAACATGTCTCTCAAGGTGTCATAAATTAGGCATTGGAACCCCAGAGGACGTACAAGAGAGACCATATGGCATTACACAATGCTTTCTCTGATGCAGAGCAGATTATGTGCGCTTCTTAGGTCCAATTTGGTGGAAATTCTGGCAGTTCTATGATGTTCCAGAGATGAGGGGATGATGGAATATATACTGGTACTTGACAGTGATTTGGTTTAATCCACTATAATCAATGCAAGGCTGTGGACAGCCCCTTTTATCTCCATCAAAAAGAAGAGGGAGACGAGGAAGGGTGAATAAACATCTATGCGGTCTTTGCTTGGTGTATTAGTCCATAGGCTCAGAAGTAAAATTCTTGACAGTCATATCTGTAGGCCATGCTGCATACTGTACTTTGGAAGAGTCTTTACCTAAAGATATTGTTCAACACGGAGTTCACATGTGTTTCCAGGCATATTATTTCAAAACTCAAGTTTTTCAAGCGATCATATATTATTGTTGAAAAACATATGATCTTGTATGAAACGTATGTGCTTTTTCCAAGATGAACAACTGACTGACTGAATATATACTGTAAATTAATTGTATTATTTATTTGCCACTGAAAATACGCAAGTTTATGATTGGTTTATTAATAAAATGATAAAATACTTATAATAAAATCACAGAGCATATAAAATAGAAATTGTATCTGCATTGCTTATATTGAGGGGTGGCACAGTGGTGTAGTGGTTAGCACTGTAGCTTTGCACCTCCAGGGTCGGGGTTCGATTCCCGTTCTCCCCGTGCTTGGTGGGTTTCCTCCAGGAACTCTGGTTTCATCCCACAGTCCATAGATATGAATATTAGGCTAATTGGAATTCCGAAATTGTGAGTAAATGTATGTGTGTGTGCCTTGCGATAAATTGGCACCCTGTCCAGGGTGTACCACGCCTCCTGGCATAGGTTCCAGGCCCACCGTGATCCTGAATACAGAATAATGCGATATACAGTATATGATGAGTGAGTGATTATATTGATTGACAAAACGTTTTTGAGCAATTCTTGATATATCTTACCTTAATAATCCAGTCTCCAGTCATGTTGAGTTAATTATTGATGACATCTTCACTGTAAATGAAAAATGATATTTGGTATAGCCTTGAATAATTTTTGTTATGCACAGTAAGCTTGATAAACCAGATGTTTTTCCAGTAAGCAATATTCAAAAAATGTTTTTATGCTTAATGTTAATGACTGCAACTTGTTTTTTTGGACAAAACATAAAGCTATAAAGCTGCAGGACCTTTTTTTTTTTTTTGTTTTTGTTTTTTTTTACAACATCAGAACATAAGAGCCACATAAGAGTCCTGGGACTGGGAACAGTCTCTTCTATAAACTTCATATGCTGATTCTAATGCTGTCCAGAAATCTCAGTGAGTTAGAGGCCATAAAACGACATTTACAGAGTCATCCTACAGAGCCAAGAGTTAACAGATTCAATTGTTTTAAATTCACTTTAAAGCTTTCCTTTGGACGAGAGGGCCAAAAACTAAATCAAGACTGACACGAATAGCAGAAAAAAGTGTCAGAGAAGTGAAAATTTATGCAGCAAAGGTGATGTCATGACGGTCTATAGCTGCTAGATTTATTTGAATAGATTCCTAGTCGCTAGATACAATATCCTAAATTGTATTTTACATGGGAGAGAGCAACGTGTTATGATTTTTGCATTCAAATGCCAAAAAAACTGTATATGGCACAACTAATTGGTAGGATGTACACTAGACATATCATTTCCACCTGTAATACCATAGACTCTTCTAATGATATGATGAAATGAGCATGACTAAACTTATCTGCCCTTGCATTCCAGACTATGTTTTTCTTTTAAAACCTTAAACAATATCTTTTTGTTTGCTTGGTTTAATTACAAGGGGGCATTTTCCACTTCTCTGTGCATGATTGACAGCCTGGAACTCAGGATTGGAGCCCTGAAACCAACCAGGTCTTTATGCTCAATCACAGTGTCTGCTCGTCCACAAGTGCAGGGGATTTATTCAGCACACATCTGGGTGGTCCAGTCTGGGTGAGGGCAAACATTGGGATGGCATATTCAGCCACTATTTGTTTGTGATGCACCAGCAAAATACGAAGACACAATAACAGACTGTCAGTTTACTATATCTACTGTATATGAGGCTTTCCAATGTGTGTGGTCTCATCCTCGAGCGGTTTAATGAGACCGACTGACTGTCTGAGCTAAATGCGAATTAGTTTCGGCTATTTCCGCCCTAGTGTACACATGATGACTGGATAGAAATCATCACATCAGACAATAGAGAGAAAAAAGAGGCATCCTTCTGGAACACAAGAGTCTCCTTTCATCCTCAAGGGAATTATGATTCTCCACTCACCGAGACCTCTGGAAGATACTTAACTTATAGTAAGTCCAATATTACGACGCGCAATCGGTCTACATTGAAGAACTGTATACTGTCCCATTTTTTGGCAAACTAAGGCATAAATGAACCATTAAATAAGGAAACCAGTACATGCTGCCTCAAGTAAAAAATGAGTGAGCAGCAGAAAAAAAACAATCATGATGCATAAAATGTATTTTCTTTCCCCCAAACTAAATGAAACATCAGTGTTCAGAATGAACAAATAAATATTCATATCTTCACATACGTATATCTTATACTGTATATTTATATGCGTATGCATGATACAAATGTCTGTGTGTGTGTGTGTGTGTGTGTGTGTGTGTGTGTGTGTGTGTGTGTGTGTGTGTGTGTGTGAGAATATGGGTTAGCATGCATTCCTTAGGATATATGACTTTTCCATATTATTATTATTATTTTTTATTTATATTTATTTATTTATTTGCTTTATTTATTTATTTATTTTTATTGCACTTTATTCTCTTTAATCTGAGAAAATATTAAATGTTGCCTATATGTGATTTGGGTAATAATGTGGGATATACAGTAGCAATAACTATATTGCTTATATACCTACCTTTACAGTCTACTGTAATTTTTTTTTTTAAAGAAAAATGACCATCTTAGGTCATTTAATTTTTTTTGCGTTTAAATGAACAAAAAAAAAAGTAAAAAATAAGAAGGTTAGATATGGATTTGCTATGCAGACTCATTTGTATTACAACAGCCTAATGACAGAAGAATTTTTCCTAATCCCATATAGCTTTTTCAAGGTATTATTTACTGCCTGCTGACCATCATCTTGCAGAGGTCAGATACTTTGGACGAAATGTTTTTCCTTTGACAAATGTGTAGCACTTTCAGCAGCTAGTGATCTGCGCGGAATAGGAAAGATCACACCGAGCACCTGATAGCTGGATACATGAGAGCATTTCTTACAAATAACTATATGATTTTTATTGAGTACTGTATAGGTAATGGTCATATTTATGTCTTTACAGAACAAAGACCTGCAGCTGATGATTGATTTTGCTCATTTTCTATTGCTTGAGAAATTCAGGCTTACCTACAGTGTTCTGGCCAGCCTCATGCTTTGAAAACTAATTGACTAGGTAAAAAGGTCCACTGCCTGGCCAAATAATAGATCACACATTCTAAGATTTCATTGAATCACCTTTGGCTTTGATTACAGCACACAATGTGGTGGCGAGTTCATGTGTGAAAATGATTTCCCATGTTCCCAGAAATATTCTTTCACAATTTGAGTTCTGGAATATGCCTGTACCAGCGGGGACGAAAATCTCCAGAGACGTGATTACCTGGTCACTTTCAGGTACATTCAGGTTATCAGCTGACTTCAGTTCATTTCCATATAACATTGCTAAGTCTAGACCTGACCAATTGAAGAAACCGATATCATACTTTAGCACGGCCTCCAGAGGCTTGTACAGTGGGCACAATGCATGATGGGTCCGTCGCTTCATCCTTTCCCCCTGTTTATCCTGATGTGGAATTGGGCCAATCTAGACTCATCAGACTGCATGGACTTTTCCAAAGATTGCTCCAAAGTCCAATCTTTATGCTCCCTAGCAAATTTGAGCCTTTTTCTGATTAGTCGCACTAACATGTGGTTTTCTTATGGCCACACAGCTGTTTGGTCCCAATCCTGTGAGTTCTCTTCACACAGAGTGTGTACGGAAATGCGCTTACTTTCACTATTAAATATAGCTATTGCTTTGACTTTGACTTTTTTTTTTTTTTACCATGCAACTTCACATATTTAAGTAATCTCCATTCTTTTTTTCTTCTTCTTAGTACCCACACTTTTTCCACAAAGTTGATGGTTCAGCACTATCCTTCCAGGTTGTGATAATGTCTTAACCCAGTTTCAGCAACTTCAAAACCGTTAGTTGTTTTCTTTGCTTAATGCAGCCTAATAATTTGACTCTTCTCAAATAGTGACTTTTTTGGCCGGTATGAGTATATGGTAAGCCAGCTAGATAAGTGATGTGCTACAGACAAAGTTAAATAAGTTTATGAATTCTTATAAAGTAAAAAAAGAAGGGGGAAAAAAAAGAAACTCCTGATAAATGTTTTTTTTTTTTTTTTACCTCAACAAAAAATATCCAAACCATAAACAAACATTTTGGCTCTTACTGTAGCTGTCGTGTTCTCTCCATGCATTACAAGTAAAAATATTATTTGAGTCTGGCTTCTGTCTTTATTTTTCCCGCATATGGTTAACTGTGAGGTGTCTGTGTATAGTAAACAGGAGAGCTTTTTATTTTTATTTTTTATGAAGCAGTAAAGTAGTACAGTATGCAGGGTAAAGGGTACAGTATACAGAAATCTAATAGGAGTGCCTCTGAGCCAAGAGCTCGAGTCCAAAATACTTTCGAAAATTGGGCTCTCTTCCCTGAAAAGCAGTAATTATAAACAGAGCTCGCTGGCCTTTCTGACTCCACTACAGATGCAATATCTTACAAAGAAATAAACAATTTGTGACATATTTCTTGCCCTTTTCATGTGAAGCTGACTAAAACCGTGACAAGCGTACAATGTTTATGATATTACGACTTCCTCTCCTCTGTTATCTACTCCTTATCTCTTTTTCATCTCTCGTTCTGCCATCTCTGTGACTGGTGACTAAAAGGGCGAAGACATTCGTCTAACGATTACACGCTGTAAGAATCTCACAAAAGTTTGCAAAGTATCTGCTTTCTCTTATCACACAACCAAGTGGAGTAATCACCCGGACTGTATTCAAAACTAAAACGCTGCCTGATGTTGTACAGTAACTTCACGTCCAGATCATTTAAGATAAGTGCATAAGTTGGCTTTTAAACGTACTGTATATAAATTAGATATAAAGCCCACTGCGGCTTTTCTCGTGATCATTCAGCAAGTAGAACGCCTGATCCTTAAAAATGTACAGAGAGCTTGTTGCCAGCTTGCGGAACTCTGTGAGAACTGTACTCATGATCATTCACGAACAACACGTGTACATTACTGGGACTAGGCTGAGAGTTATTGCCACATCCCCATCAGTCCTGACCTTGCACCAAGCCATTTCCACATGTCTGTGCCATTAAAGGAGTTCCTGGGAGGCCATGGCTCCAGTATGAGAAAACTTTCTACAGTACCTTGATTGAACCCAAGCACAAGTGAAACACTGTGCATTAGTATAGCAGGGGAATATATAGCGAAATAAAGGCAGTTTTTACTCTCGTAACTGTGTCCCGTTATCCTACACAAGTCAAAAGTCCCGGCATGACTTGAACACCGCTCGTAAACTGCTACCATTTAAGTGTAAACGTCTCAAAGCTCATAACAATAAAAGTGTGATCTAACACTCTGCTTTATGTTATGTTTCTGGCAGACATGAGGGCCCCTGGGTAAAGGGTGAGACAATGGAAAGAGAGAGGAAAATGTACATGTGCTAAACATATCATTCGTTATACTGTATCACTTCGCTTAGGATCTCTTGAACTGCCATTAATCTCTCTAATTCAATATAAATAGCAGTGCAGCCACTCCCGGTGGTGTGTCGCTGTGTACAGTACATGGGTGACTTGATAAAATAAAATCTTAATCTTCTCATTATGATTATGCCTGGTGGCTTTTCTCCTTTTACTACAACTGAAATGATTTCTCTTTTGCATGTATCTTAAGCACATTGTTAAGTCAAGTTCCTACTAACAGTATAAAGGTGAAAGAAATGCATTTAAAGATTTCTCTGAAAGACAGCAAGTCACTCAATGCAATAAATTAGCATTTAATTTCCTATGCAATAAATAAGGCACCGAAATGTTAAACAGAGCATGTGATCAATGTCGATCTTTATACTAGCCTTTATTGAAAAGCATGAAACGTGCATTTAACCATCAACATTTCATATATCCTTAAACAGACTGACTCCTCATTTAACCTCAGATTTGTTAAAGTGACTTCTTCTTTTTTGTTTTGAGATGATACAGCCTATACAAGAATTTAAAAGTGATTAAAAGCTCCCAAGTTGTTGGTGGTGAAAATTTTTGTTTTATGTTTTTTTTTTTTTTTAAATGAAGAAGAATTAAAATATGTTACTGGCAGAAAAATATTCTTTGCTCTTTGGAAGGATCCAAACACATTTGGTGAACAGACAACATTTGTTACACATACATTGGTGGATAAAAGCATTGAGATAAAAGTGAAATTTTAGGTTTTAGAGATGTTCTCAATTTTTTTTTAATAATGAGATTTAAGATAACAAGAATAATTTGTTATGTTATGCGATTAAATTGCTATACAACAGTCAATATTTAGTATGAAGCCTTTTATTCTTCAAAACCTGCTGGATTTGCCCGGGCCTACTGGAGACTCCGGTGGTGGCGTCATGGTGGTGTAGTGGTTAGCACTGTGACCTCGCAGCTCCAGGGTAGAGGGTTTGATTCCCACCTCGGGACTGCGTGTGGAGATTGCATGTTCTCCGGAGGACTCCTACATTGTCTCCTCCTACAGTACAAATACATGAAGATTATGTTAAAATGGTGTTTCCATAGTGTCTGCCGTGCGATCGATTGGTACCCTTTCCAGGGTGTACCCTACTGTACCTCATGCCTTAAGTCTCCTGGGACAGGCTTCAGGAATATCTATCATAGTACATGCATTTTCTTTCCTCACCCAGCTCACATTAATGTGATCATATTGATATGAAATTCCAATTCCCCCCAAAAAACTTTCAATTCCTACAGTGCTGTATCACTGCATCTCACTAGATTTGCACACTGTCACTCTAAATCATATAATGACGTTTAAACATTTTCCTCTATTATATGGATTATATGAATTCAGCACACCTTCCCGGTGGACGGGGAGAAAAAGGGTTCGCATATTGAAAAAAAAAAAAAAGCTTGACATTTAGCTTGTGTAATAAATCCATATCAACACAGAGTACACATCTGAAAGTGAAATACCATTTTCCGTCTGGTTAATATTCATTCCTTCAGGTGGATCTTTTCCCATTTGTCAACGACACTGTTGATGTAGAAAAGCCACATTAATTCTACTAAACAACAAATCTCAAAAGCGCATTAAATACACACGACAGATGCTCAACAGCTTCCTCTACTTTATCGTCTTTCTACATAGATGGCCCAATGCCTCTAACAGGAAATCTGTCTTGCATCATAGTATTTAATAGTATGATATAATACATCTCTGTTAATGAAATAAACACAGAATTAATACATTTGCTTCTAGCTTCCAATGCATTATTCATGGTTTAAAATGTTTAAACAAAACATGACTTACCGGGCTTAAATTACAAATGCCTAAATGGTGTTCGAACTTAATATTTACATTTGCCAAATAGCTCTCGTTTCTCTACAAACTCAATACCTGTGAACCGCGACTCTTCATCATTTCCTGAATCCATCAGCAGCTGATCCTTGCTGAATATTAAAGACCTTTCAACCTGCATTAGGAAGAATGATAAGTTGCTCATAAAATGAGAACCGAGAGCTGTAAAATGACCTGAATCCACCAGTGTCAACGACCCAGGTTTAACAGAGGAGACTATCCTGTAGACTGAGCAGCTGAAAATACATTCAATCCTGGTTTTAGAGGACACGGACCAAATCTATACCTGGTTTCCCATGAGGGTTATAAATCAATCACTACTTTATTGCAAAAAACACAACACGACTAGTCATTTACATTTATGATTTTTTTTTTAATTGCTTTAGATGGCACGGTGATGTAGTGGTTAGCACTGTCACCTTGCACCTCCAGGGTCGATTCCTGGCCAGGTTCGATTCCCATCTCTTTGTGCATGGAGTTTGCATCTTCTCCCCGTGCTTGGTGGGTTTACTCTGGTTACTCCGGTTTCCTCCCACAGTCCAAAGACATGTAGGTTAGGTTAATTGCCATTCCCAAATTGGCCGGCGTGTGTGTATGTGTTTGTGTCATGCGATGGATGGGAACCATGTCCAGGTTGTACCCAGTCTTGTGCTCTACGTCTTCTGGGATAGGCTTTAGGCCCCCCATGACCCTGAATACAGGATTAAGCGGTATAGATGATGAGTGAGTGAGATTGAGTAAATTGCTTTTCAGGTGAATGCTTGTTTCTCCATTAGTGTGCACACAGAAGGGGATTGATTTCTAAACAAATTTTTTTTGTAAAACTGATTGTAAGTAATAAACCATTAAAAAAAAATCATATACAGAAGTAAGTATAATACATAATATTTACTTATTTGTAATGTCTGTCCATTACGCACATGTATTAAGTTTGAATATTACTTAGTAGATTCATCATTCCTATATGAAGTGGCTGCGCTTTGCCAATGTACATTTGACATTTCTTTACTTTCAACATCTTTATAGCTGCATTTTACAGTACTCTGCTTCTTTATTTTCTAATAACAGATTTATCAGCTCATTACTGAATGGTGCTGACAGAATGGAAGCTAAAAGTAATGGAGGAGAGGATGTGGAAACGGGAAGGATTTCACCTGTGCCTGGCTTTATATTGAGGGGCCAAAGCACATAAAACGGTTTTATTCATTATAAAAAAATCTTTACAATATTTTTAGCCAGACCCCTGAAAATGATTGAAATAACACCTGTAATTCATATCTACCCACAAAATGTCTGCTGAAGTAAAGGCAGCCTGCGCAATTTTGCTTTCGGTTCTCTATAGCCGTTTTTAAGTCTGTATCTCCAGCAAGGTTTTAAGAGACTTGTGAGAAAGCAAGCCAAATAAAAGATGAAAAGATAATGTTTTCACTTGCCCTGGTTAGAAAGAGGCCGATTTAAAGGGTCTCTCATGCAGATGTTGGCACCTAATGGAAAAAAAAAAGTGTTTTATCTCAAACCTATGGTTTGAGATAAAAAAGAAGAAGTCGTAGAATGTTTTCTCATATAATGCTTCTCTGTTGGCCTAAACAAAATACGAAAGCATGGTTAGTCATGAAATGTAATTTAATGTATTGAATTTTTCCTTAGCAGCCTGTCAGTATGCATTGCTCCTGGTTTAAAGGGTATGTGAAATATCTGGGGGCCTTATAAGTGGTATCTTGTGGCAAAGCTAACAATACAATGAAAACCATATGTTCAGTAGAGAGTCCAGTAGTGAAGGGCGCTTACATACGTAATTACTATTTTCATGTTAAATGCGTACAAGTATATCTTATTTTATTCCATGTAGGATTGAAAAAATATGAGTATATTTTGAAAGCCACTTAGTGTAACGGTAATGCTAAGTATATGCTAATCTGAATTGGACCTGGCTGAGGGTTTTGAGCTTTTCATCGCCAGCAGGAACAAATCTGCATTTTTATCAGAGGATCTGACAAGGCAATCTAAGCCCAAGTGTTTGGAAATCAGGCTGAAAATGAGGCGTGTAATTAGCATGCTCTGCATGTTTGGATAAAATCTGGTGAAAGCTTTCTCAACTGCAGAGTTTATATATATATATACACACACACACACACACAGAATAGCAGAATAGCTATTTGAGCATAAAATGTGCATTCTAATATGGCACTAATGTATTCATTATCACAAAGAGATCATTATCTGACCAGTCGCCCTGAAATGAATTCAATTCTTAAAAGATGTTTTTTTCCCCCTGTCACGATGAATTTAGCTACAAAAACAGAAATAATTTTGCTGTTAAATAAAAGGTGTTGCTAATCACCCTTAAACCATGAAAAAAAAAAAAACATGCTCGTAAGCATGTTTACACTCTATGTGTTAGACCTGCAAGGCAACGTGGAATGCATTTATAAAACTGTTGAGGTGGAAACATTGTTTAACCTTTGACACATTTAAGCAACGTAATTCATTTCACAATCAGTGGTTTAGGAAGGAATATGTGAAGATTACTGGATAGGTTGGAGATGCTGTACTGCAAATTGTTTCATGATAAAGCTGTGCCACCTAGTGGAATCTTGGTGTTGATACAGGTTGGACTTGTTTTCTATGGCAAAATGAAACAATACATAGACTCGAATAAAAATAGGTGTAGTATGTTGGACTAGAATTCCAAACGTTTCTCTAAGCGTGCTTCTGTAAATCTGGTTCTGCAGGAAATCGTAACAGGGACACACTGCTGCTGGAGGGAAATAATTCAGTCAAGCCAGCTTTACATAATACATTGTCATAATACTTGTTCCCCATTTTGGAGGCATTTTCATTAGACTTTTCTTTGGATGACGGTGTTCAAGTCAAACCAGGACCTTTGATTGTGCGCGATCAAATTTTTTCTGCACAGTTACAAGACTAAAAATTGTGTCTGGGAGGTGGGAGAATTTAAAAGAACTTAAAAGGAAACACATGCAGACGCATGCATCTGGGAAGAACATGTGAAACTCCACACAGACAGTAACCTAAGCTCAGAATTGAACCAGGGATCCCGGGAACATATATAAGACCAGACTTTACACCGTATACATGTCCTTTGTCTGCTTCAAGTACCAAATTTGGGCAATCCACAAAGCCACAAACAATTATCATTTAACTTCAACCTATTGATTCTCTAAGGTATGAAGAATGTACAGTATAAAATGTTAATGCACAGTTTTCAAATAATTTTCACTCTCAGTGTACAGCATGTTTAGAATTTATTGTGTTCTGTGATTCTAAAGATACTTAGAATCATGCATATGCTCTTGCTATCAGGGATACAATACAGCCTAGTGACTTAAAAGTTTACATCCAATTAAGCTGAATGACAGTTCTGATAGAGACGGGTAAAGTTGAGAAGTTTTAAGCATTCAAACTATGTTTGTAAAATAACTTCAATACGGCTACGCAACGTCCGTAACTCACCTTAACTGCATTTACATAACACCCTAAAAGTAAAGTATGGGTTAATTATTATACAAAAGCTAACAAATGTGAGTATGAGCTCTCCATAACTAACCTTCCCTTCATCAACTTCTATAACACACACACACACACATGATATGAGATACACACATATGTATATGTATACAGTACAGACCAAAAGTTTGGACACACCTTCTCATTCAAAGAGTTTTCTTTATTGTGTTCTTTATTGTGTTCTTTAGCCCAAACGCGTCTCTTCTGCTTGTTGCTTGTCCTTAGCAGTGGTTTCCTAGCAGATATTCTACCATGAAGGCCTGATTCACACAGTCTCCTCTTAACAGTTGTTCTAGAGATGTGTCTGCTGCTAGAACTCTGTGTGGCATTGACCTGCTCTCTGATCTGAGCTGCTGTTAACCTGCGATTTCTGAGGCTGGTGACTCGGATGAACTTATCCTCCGCAGCAGAGGTGACTCTCGGTCTTCCTTTCCTGGGGCGGTCCGCATGTGAGCCAGTTTCTTTGTAGCGCTTGATGGTTTTTGTGACTGCACTTGGGGACACTTTCAAAGTTTCCCCAAGTTTTCGGACTGACTGACTTTTCTTAAAGTAATCATGGCCACTCGTTTTTTTCTTCACTTAGCTGCTTTTTCCTTGCCATAATACAAATTCAACCTCTTTCAATGAGAAGGTGTGTCCAAACTTTTGGTCTGTACTATATCCTGTATATGTAATGTAATGTATGGTAAGTGTGTTTTTAAAATTTAAGCATAAGAAATCGTATTTTTCTTCACCTTCTCAATAGAGTTGAGCTTATTTTGTGTCACAAAATATCTGTGGCTTTGGATAACATCAAAGAATGAGTTGATTACAAACACGTGTGCTAAACCACTGTAAATAGTACGAACACAATTGTTTTGAAAGGGCTGGCTAATGTTAACTAAAGCGCTGTGAATAATCCAGGTCTTGGCAATACAGGATAAAGATCTGAAGAGATCTGAGTGCATCCTGTTAGCCGTGCTGCTAAGTGAGATGTCTCTCCTGTTACCGCATGGTGGTGGTAATGTGCCAGACTGCATGAATCAACAGGGATAAAACCGGGATTACTGCCAGCATGGAACAATGTGTTGTGATGAAATTTGCAATCACAAAGATATTTACAGATGACTTCAAGCATAGTAATGGAGACTCTCATTGCTGTTTAAACATTTAAACGATTAAAACGTTTTAAAGTAGGTGCATACTATATCTGTGAAAGATGATCTCGGTCGAGGTGGAACATTCATTGAGTGGAATGCATGATCCTTGAAAATTTAATGATAACTTGTCGCTACCTTTTGGAAGAGATGCATCTATCTGTGGAAACAGTACATATTTTCTACCCCATGGTAGACCAGAACAATGAATACTATGAGATATACATAATGCTCTCAGTCTGGTTTGATCACAGAACTTATCATCAACTTGTGGACGATTCTGTTCACATTTTCTAACCCATGGTTAATACTGTATTGGTTTGTCTAATTCTACACTAATGAGAATCATCTATCTATGAAACAAGCGTGGTATGTTTTTCCAGTAGGAACACATACATAGATAACAAAATGTAATTATATTTCCCCACAGCATTAAGGAGCACAAGGACAGTATTCATCTCACCCTTTTCTTCTGCTGTGACTTTATAGTAGAGTTTTTCAACCCTCCACACACACCTACACTTATCAGAGTAGCACAGGTGTGAAGGCAGGTGCTTTATGTCCAGAAAGCCTGATAATCTTAGAACCATTTCATGATTACTTCTGAATTGATCCCAGCCGTCCTGCCAGCAGACAGAGGCTCAAGCTTTCTAATCTTCACACTAGGGTTTCGCTTCATAACCACCACAACCCAAGAGCCTTATCTTTACTTCTGGAGAAAAAACACTTGGATGCCATTTACTTTGGCATATTTAAAGGCAAGAGACTTGACTTCCTGAGAAATAAACTCTACCATTGTGTGCATTATAATTTATCCCCACTGTTTCTGTTTATTACAAAAGATAACTATGAACTCAGTCAATTATTATTTACCTGTCATAACTCAAACTACTCCCTGTTTTTATCAGCGGCCTGTTTTCATTCTCTCCTCACTCCATGTCATACAGTACTTCATTCCTTCTCTTACTTTGCCTTTCCAGTATATGTTACCTCTCTGAATATTGTCCATAATATACAATCCTTGCATGAATGTGGTTTGTGGAATGTGCCATACTTCAACTGTTCCAGCTGATTTGGTTATTTTGGGATTTTTTTAAGTGGACTTTTACTTGACCACATATTTTGCTTGTGATGCAAAATAGGTGGCCAAAACAACCCAGTCCAGCCAATATACATAAAACAAAAGACCAACTTCATCTTAGCTGTAGACTTTTAATTGTACTGTAAGGAAAAAAATTTTTGCAAATCTAATTCCAACAAACTCATAGCCTCAGAGTCTCAAAACCCCCTTTTATCACAGATCTCTGGAGACCCTTGATTGGGCATTGACCCTAGGTTGGGAAACCTGGGTTTATACTTTGAACAGATCTAGGTGGCATCAATCTGATTCATTCTCATCAGTTGTGGTCAACTTGAAAATGGAAGATTTTGAAGAGAAATCCCTTGTAGTTCCCCAACCGCTTTTCACAGGTCGTAGCAATTGTGTTATCCAGGGGTTTACTCACCACAGAAGAGTCTCTGTGAACACAGGGTTTCATTCCAACCAAACCCCAGAAACCACCCCTGATTCCAGCAGTTAGTTGAAAACCTGAGTACAAATAGGCCCTTTCTGGAAAGGTTTGGACACCACTGCCTTAGATGATCACATTACTGACCAAGACCTACATTATATGGACAAAAGTTGTTGGCCAGACCTGTTAATTATTAAATTAAGGTGTTTCAATTAGGCTTCTTATCCCCAGTGAAGGGCAATCCTAATGCTTTGGCATACCAAGCCATCTTGCATAATGCTATGCTTTAATTTTTTTGGTGAGACCTCGACCCCATCGAGCACCTAAGTGATGAACTGGAACAGAGATTGAGAGCCAGGCCTTCTCATCCAACATCAGTGCCTGACCTTATACATGCTATAATGAATGAATGGTCATGAATTCCCACAGTAACACTCTAACATCTTGTGGACAGCCTTTCAAGAAGAGTGGAAGCTGTTATATCTGCAAAAGGGGGAGACATTCTGTTGAAGTACAGTATGTGCCAAAATGTACAGTACTTAATAAATAAAAAGACAAACGTGATTACCTTGTCATCTGAGTATTTCCCCTGAAAGAATCTAACATAAACACTATTAACGTGATGATGTATCACGGTATGCATAATGTAAGTGTTCGAAGTGTGTGCACCAACCTCCCTGTAGATAGTGTTCATATTGCTCACACAGATTCTCAACCCAGATTCCGAGAACAAAGGTTGCTGCAGACTCGTATAAAAGGAGGTTATTTGCTTGCACAATGCAGGAACAGTTTTTGGCCTACTGTATCTTCACATTTGAACATACAAGTAGGGTAGGCATCAGGTGGTGTAAGATCAGGGGAATTTTACGGGTATGGGGAGGAATTGTTCTGGCACTTTTTTAAAACCACTTCCGTATGAGCGGAAATAATACTCCACTATGAGCGGAAATAATACTCCACTATGAATACTTTTTCCTCTGTCGAGAGATCCATTTCCAACAACAAATGCACAACACAACTTCCTTTTCACTACTGGGAACACGTGTGTCTGGAGCTAGACCCTTTGACAAATGCAAATGTGTGTCCAAGATGGTGAGTTTCAGTACTGTGTACTGAAATCCAAATATATATACTTGGATACAAGGGGGCACGGTGGCCTTGGTGTATGGAGTTTGCATGTTCTCCCGTGCTTAGTGGGTCTCCTCTGAGTACTTTGGTTACCCTTCATAGTTTAAAAACATGAAAATTAGTATAAATGACGTTAGTGTGTGAATGAGCATGTGAATGTGTGTATGTGTGCCCTGCGCCGGATTGGCACCCTGTCCAGAATGTACCCTGCCACGTGTCCTAAATCTCCTGGGATAGGCCCCATTATTCCCAGACCCTCTGCAAACCCACTACACAGGATTAAGATGATGTAGATGATGAGTGAGTGAGAGAGAGTATTTGGATACAATATCAATGCAGGTTTTGCAATGCCAAATACTTTTGTCCATAAAATTGTAAGTTGGGATTCTGGTTCCTATGTGAGATCAGAAGGTCAGGACTATTTTTAGAACAGCAGACAAGGTAGTGTCAGATGACCAGGATTGGTTGAAGAAAGTTCTAAATGGATCTTTAATGACATCAAGAACAAAAAATAAGAAAGAGAAGAAGACCAATTTTTGCTTTGGGTTCCACCTTATCTTTCTAAAACTGCTGAAGACGGTGTTAAATAAACCACACTAACTTGTGACAACTACAACAACAAAAAATCACACCTTTTGGGACTTTAGAGGCTCAATGATATTTTAAAGGGAAGTATAAAATACCATCACTTCCTCGTGCATGTGCGCTGCTGAGTTGCCATAACAACATACGATGCACGCGCGACGTGAGCGCCTCCCTCCTCAGCTGACAAAAATCAAACAAAGCGTTTGGAGAGAGAGAAAAGTGAAGCGTTTCGACCAAACAGAATGAAATATTCTAATAAAACACATGGAATAAGGTTCCCAAATGTTGTATGGCTATCTATCATCACTTTCATCTTTGAGAAGGTTCTGGAAACGTTGTATCTGTTTACCGAGGAGTGAACAGGTGTTACCGGAGCGGAACTTTGTTTCTCAGGAAGATGAGCCAACACGGCTAAAAACTTCACAAGTAACACAAGGTAAGGGAGTTTTTAATAACTATTTTAATTACTTATTTGTCTCTAAACATATAAACAGTACTGAACCACGGCGTCCTTAGCATGTTTTGGTTCAACAGGAAGTGTGAAAATATGTCCCTGTCACCCAACTTCCACAGGGCATCGGTGGTGTTCCAAATCACTCCATACGCCTTTCCTATGTGCACTACCTTAAGGTGAGGAAGTAACGAATTGTACCCCCTATGTAGAACACTAGGCGGCCAAAAGGCAATAATTTGGGATTCTGCCCGTCGCAGCGTTTGTGATGGAATCTCACAATCATAAGGGGGGAAAAAGAGCTTTCCTTTGTTTCTTCAGTTCACACTGAATCGTCACAACACGACTATTTTTCTACATTTACACATATGGTTCCACTGTCTCTTTAAAATCTCACTTTAACGTCGTCAGTCTATGTTTTATTTTTTGTCACCTGTGTTTGTGGCCATTTTTTCAAAAGTGGTTAAGCACGTTTTGGGTTTAAAAATAAAAGAGTTTCTTTGTTTGCTGATCAGATAAAAATGTAAATGAGTATCTTATGTACTTATGGTTTATATACAGGAGCTTGTTTTACACACAGACAAGACAGGTTTTGTAGGTGAGAGGAATTAATTAACAAATGAATGAAAGGACCATTTAAAAGTCCAAAAGCCTCTCATAGTGTAAACACTACATCTAGCCAGTAAACCAGGATGAGGACAAGAACACAATCACATGGACCTGTGCATGGGCTCTTAGCAAAAAGTTTGTGATCTTCCCTCTCCCAAAAGCTATTTGTTTGTTGGTTTGTTTGTTTGTTTTTGTTAAACTCCTTTACGTTCAATTAGGGAAAAACAGTTGTGTTCAACCCGCTTAGTGAGAAAGTTGTATGAGAATAATGAACTGAATTTACATCTGTTGTAACTCTGTCTGTTTGCTCTGTGTTTGCTTTGTAAATGAGTTCTTCTTTTACATTTAGTCTGATGAGGTTGTTTTAGGTTTGTTTGGTGGACCGGAAGTCTTTAAAATAAATAAATAAAAAAACACAAAACAAGGCTACGCTGTACTACAGGGAATTTTGTATAAAGTATTTGGATGATGTTGCGCGACTTCATAATGTGCACCAAGGTCAGCATGGTGGTGTAGCGTTGCCGCCCCACAGGTCCCAGACTCAAATCTAAGCCGAGTTTTTGTGTAGGATTTTGTCCTACATGTGATTTCTCAGGGCTCTCCAATTACCATTGTGTCAAAACCATACCAGATGGACTGGCTATGTTAAAGAACCCCTAGGTGCTAATGACTGCAGGAATGTGTGTGGACTGCCCACCTAGTCTTGCCTTGTACCTGGTGTTTCTACTTCGTCCAGGGTGAACCGTGTACTGAAGATGAGTGATTAATTGGTTATGCCTCCTGAGAGCAGCACCTATTGCACATCAGCTAGTGTGAACTATGTATTTAAGTTTTGTGCTTGTTTACGATGTTTATTTTTTACATATTATGCTCCTGTTTTAATCCAGCCATTGTGGAAATTTAACATATATTAGTAATTGTATGTAAGCATAGTCAAACTTGACAACATGGATAGGACTAGTTGGGATTGCTGTTTCTTCCATTCAGTCTGGTTGTAATCTACATTTTTCTGAAGGTCAAACAGAGAGGTTGGGAAAAGAAACTACAGTATACTGTAGCTTTCTGGAGTGGCTGCGAGCACTGAGACAACCACAGTTCTTACTAACAGCCTGTGTAACCAAGAAATAAATCAGCCTTAGCAGGGCGGGTTCTCAGGTGGTTTAAGGTGGTGCTTTTTTATTGTCTTGCAAACATTTGCGCTACTGCTGACCCTTTAGTGAATTGAGTATGACGGAACATTTATACCAAGTATAAGTTTGTGTACATGCGAGTAACTTTGGGTGTGTGCGGTGCATTGTATTACGTTCCTTTTGTTCTGTGGCGCATGCAATCGAATATCGTGAGCGAAAAGAATGACGTCTCACTGATAATGTTAGTCTTAGTTATACAGGCTCACTGTGGAAAAAGTTGAAACCATTAGTTTGCCAAGAGTTTATCACTTTCCAGTTTGAGTGATAAGCTTCTAAGCCTGGAAAAGTTTGATTTTGGGCTAAGGCTAAAAGAAACAACGTTAACTTTTCTCATGTTCAGGCGGTGTTTGAAACATGTTTGTTTGTGGTTTTGATTTTTCCTAGTATCAAGAATCCTGCCTTCAGTGCATCAGTGTTTAGCTTTTGTTAACCATTAACTTTCTGACTGTTGGCTTCCACCTCTTAAATATATATCATTTTCACATTTAGGAGGAGAATAACTTTTTTTATGTAAAGGGCAGGAAAGGATGTAATTTATTCACATACTGTATACTTGATGCATGAATAAAAATATCCTTCTGATTCAAAAGTATTACACTTAAACAGAAGATTATTATAATAAAACGTCAAAAATCCAAAGAATTACGATTTTCCCGATGCTCATGCCCTTCAGATTTTATCGTCTGTATGGCCCAAATGACGGCAGTCATTGGCAAACCATTAATATCCAAGCATTTTTGGACACCTGACCATTGCACCCACATGTGGTGCTGTCTCAAACTCTCCCACAAAGTTTAAAACAAACAATTGTATAGTATATCTCTGTACATTGTATATTTTTACATGTTTGCTTCACTTAAACCGGGACACCCAAACCTGTTCCAGCAAAACAATGCCACAGTGCACAAAGCAAGCCCCATAAAGATATAGTGTGTCAGATTTGGAGAGGATGAACTCGCACAGCACAAAGCCCTGTCCTTAGCCCTACTGAAACATTCCCCTCATTGCCCAATTTTACAGGCTGAACTTATAGCTATGCCCCAAAATCTTGTAAATGTGGAATTGAATAAAACAGTGATGCAGGGAAAAGATCTGAAAAAGGATGATCAAAAAGCACAATCTAGTGTAATGGCTTGGCTTCTACACACTCATGACTGTATATTGTACCTTCAGTGCTTATGTACTGTAATATATTAATTATTTTTAATTTACAAAAATCCCTTTTCAATTTAATTGAAAACTAATAAACCTTTTAAGTAAATAAATTCCTTATCAGGGCAAGGATTCAGACATGGTCTGCTACTGCTTATTATTAAATACTGTAGATGACTATGCTACTGTGTATCACGTACCACTTTCACAGCTATTAACTGTTTAACTTTGTGACCATATTTTTCTGCCAAAGTTTTCTCTCTATATTTTTCTATGTCTCTCTCTCTCTGTCGCTCTCTCTCTCTCTCTACAGTATCTATCTATCTTTCTAGCTCTGGCCGCACATCTCTGTAGCTTCATTGACTAATTAAAGAGGCGGTTGCTAAGAGATGGCGGGTAGCAACCATTTCTGAAAGGCTACGCGATGTGCTTGAAACTTAAAGCTCTGTGTTCTTTTGATTCTCCCCTCTAGAGCTGACCCAAGTAAAGGGACTGGAGTTCTCACACACGTACACACACCAATTACACACCAAATTGACACCACAATGGCAGCTTTCAGTGGGACCCGTGATTTAAAGGCGAGTCGGGCATCCAGGCTCAGAGGAAAGGACACGAAAAGCAAGTCCAATGTCGGTGGAAGTCCTGAGGAGCAGGGTGACAGTAGCACTGTGCTGGAGAAGAGTCATGAATTCTTTCAGATCTGTGACACAGAGGACAAGGGCTTTGTTACTCGACGGGACATGCAGGTAAGACGTCACCTGGAATTCTTAAGCTGAGAAATCAAATGCGGTAATGACAAATATTTTATAGAAAAATTGTCACATTATTGGTGTGACCCAACTTGAGACAAAACATTTGCTCAGAACTAACTAACTAACTAACAAGCTTCCTGACCAATAAAGTGTATAAAATTTTTTTATAATTTTATAGATTTTAAAAAATTATGTTTTTAGAAAGTAACATGGTTTTAATGTGGCATTTACTTATAAGCGACACTGACCAATAGTAGATTAACATTTGACTTAAACAAAGATACTCAAAGTAAAAAAAAAAACTTAAAAAAAAACTGCATTTTTATTTTTTCTATTTGTTTACTTTAATTCATTTCATTTTTGTAAGAAGTATAATGCTTTATTTATTTCTGTAGCCGGTGATCACCAGACATGGCCACCACAATAAATTACAGCATTTGTAACATAGATAACAAGAGAATATAAATTTTAAAGAGATCCTAGGACCCTCTTCAAATATTATTTTATCTTCTAGAATAAAATGTCACCAAATGTAATTATAATTGTACTTTATTATTAGTTAAATCCCCAAGCATCCAAAGCAAAATAAAAATGATTTTTTTGTCAGCACTTTATTTTTTACACAGTCTATTAGGATTTAAATAAAATTACAACTTAGAAAGATTTCCATGTTAGTTTAACTATGATATTTTTAAACTAACTACAATCAATTTATAGTTACAGAAAAAAATGATGATATCCCAGGTGCTACAGAATCTAAACAGAAGATTGTCTAACAATAGAAGTGCACATGAAGATAAACCAGCAGTGTTTTGTTGAGATTTGCTGAGATGTAGCACTTTTTCTACTTTCTAATTCAGTGGGTTCTGTAAAACAGCTTGTACAGCCATGAGTAGAGGAAGGACCGAGGACGGAGCTTTGAGAGACTCCCTTTCGGTTGTATTATTGTGCAGATTGGCCAGCCTCATCGATTCCCATCTATTGTGACCGATCTCTTTGATGACCCACTCGTGGGCTCGCACTCTGAAGTCGTAACACCTTTGATCCAATGTTTATGGAGATGCGTTGCTATCCCTAAGCTCCTCATCTATATTCAGGTTCTTTATTAATAGTCTCAACACATTTGGATGCACAAGTCCCTAGAAACATAAATGTTTCCATTTCTTTTTTTCTGTTTTGTTTTATTATTTGTGTGAATGAAGTCTGGGTAGAAACCAAAGTGAAATACATTTGCATATTCAGTGGACAAAGTGCGTCATCGAGTGAGGCAATTACTAATTTACTGAATTGATCGGATTATACTGTTTTGCTCCTTTCTCTTCATATGTTCATAAATTGAATACATTTAAACAATCTAAATCTAAAAACATTTATTAACAGGGAGCACAGCAAATGTGTAATGTAAAAGCTCAGTGTACATTTGTAATGTTTTGGTTTTAATCTGTGAATTATTTGTCATACACAGTATAAGGCCTTAGGCAAAATGGTCAGGCTAGTTTTATAACTCGTATAGAGTTCCAGTAATGCTGAGGAGTTCTGGCTGACACTTTGTGCTTACTTCTTCATACCAAAACCCAAAGTGTTAACAACTTGCGTTTTAAAGCCGCAGAGCAGAACGGCCTGCTGACACACTAGTCACACCTACAGTAAGCCTGATAAACACTGTTTGTTCAGAAGCTTTAGCCTAAAAGATGTTCATCGTTGCTCATATCATGCTCATAGAACCTTGTAAGTTTTATGATGTAGATGTAAACAGTTGCCTGTCTTTGTAAATGTTTGCTTAATCGCACTACAGGGTGTGATATTTGGTTTAAGGAATAAGGATGTTTACACTGTATCTATGGGGTTGAGCACCAAATACTAAACATGGTGTAATTATCAATCTCTCCTTTGACATACAGTATAATACGTCTGGGAGGTGGACAAAAAGAAGGCTGTAATTAAATTTTAATTGAATGTAATTTTCGATGTGACATTTTGCTGCATATTAAGCAAAACTAATTTTTTTATAGATGCATAATTGTTATGTTTTCATAAAGATACCAGGTTGGGAATTGTTTCAAAATGTTAACAAATTTGCCCTTGCTTCAAAACATATCCGCATTAATAAATTAAAATTCTCCCATTTGAAAATATCTCTAGTTATGTATTAGAACCATACCTAAATGGTCCCAATTTCCTTCATATACAGTAGACCTTAAGTATCACTAGCATGTATGTTTAAAATTTAAGGAATATTCAACTGGTGTGGGATCGCTTGGCATAATCTGAAGTTGTTTATTGTCTCGAAAGCAGCATGTTGAAAATTGCCATGATGTACACACTATATGGACAGAAGCATTTGGAGAAGCCTGCAATGACATATACTGTAATATGGAGTTGGTCTTTTGAGCTATAATAGCTTCGACTTTAAATTCATGCAATTTATTCTGAAGAGCATTTATGAGGTCAGACAGTGATGTCGGATAAGAAGGCCTCGCTTGCAATCTCTATTCCAGTTCATCCCAAGGTGCTTGAAGGGGTTGAGATCAGCGCTCTGTGTGTGCCAGTCAAGTTTTTCCATACCAAACCCATCAAACTATATCTTTATAGTCCCAGCTTTGTTCAGTGGGGCACAGTCATGTTGGAAAAAAATAACCTATTGGGCATTGTCTAAGACGTCTTGGTATGCTGAAACTTTAAGATGGCCCTTCAGTGGGGATAAGGGGCCTTTTAAATTACAAATTCAATAATTAACAGGTTTGGCCAAATACTTTTGTCCAAACGCCCTACCAAAGTCCAAAATATAGTATAGTCACATGATAGTCACTTCTGTCAGTCACATGATCGCATCAACGATATCTATATTCTTGAACATCCACAAAACGAATCATAAATTACAATTTCTCCCATTTTTCATTCTCTTGAAGTTAAGGTTTTCGTGACTTTTACAAGGCATTGACACGATACATACATTTCAAATAAATGTCTCCTTATTAAAGCTCCTCCGTGTCATTGTTTCTATTTTAATTGTGAAATGGCAGCATATCTAGTTATTCTTAGCCACAGCTTATGTGGAGCATCTGCCCTACATGACTCTGTGAATGGGCAGTAACTATAGAAACAATCACACATTAAATTTTAAATATGTTATATTGTTAAAGCTGTGAGAAAAAACGACAAATCAGATTCAAGACTTAAACAGCAGTGTGGTATAAATTTGACTTTTAATGCATATAACGTTTGTTCTATATTATGTTTCAGAGGCTGCTTGGAGAGTTGCCTTTGAGTGCTGAGGAGCTCGAAAATGTGTTTGATACATTGGACGCTGACGGAAACGGATTCCTTACCCCAGAGGAGTTCTCCTCTGGCTTTAGTGGGTCTTTATATTCTCAAGCAGAAAAAGTAAAACATTCGGTATTTGATCAAGAAGTATACTATTTTTAGTGTAATTTTTGATAGAAATACTCAAAGACAAATTAAATCAATTCATGTTGTTCTGTGCTTCTTCACTTAGAGTATACAGTAAGCCTAGTATGCAACCTTTAAAAAAAGTATCAATATCCAGTGTTTTCTGTTGGGGGCTGGATGATGTAGTTGGGAAGAAACTTCTAACAATACTTTGCATGTTTCTGGTGCAGGTGAGTTTATATTTGGCCCTACAACATCAGCAGCAAAACCACAGCCTGCTCCGGATCGTGTCTCACAGCCGATTTCTTCTGATACACTCTACCAGAGTCAGTGGGAGGATAAGCTCAATGTGAACGAGGATGACGAGGAGAAACATTTCTGTATTCTGATGGAGAATCTGGGAGCCAACAACGTCTTTGAGGAGTGAGTGAAACCTGTTTACAAACACAGTCACTGAACCATCTGCAAACTTGGAACATTTCTCTTTGAGCTTTGTCAAGTATTCCATGGGGTTTATAGTGATTAGTCCACACCACGGTGAAAAAGCAATTCCAGCAGTTAAAAAAGTTAAAACAATAAACAAACAGTATTCATTTCATTTAACATGGGGAAAGCTTTCACACTGAGAATCTTAACCCTCATACGCTTGATCTTTTCAGTGAAATACAATGAGCAGGGGATTAAAAAAAAATAATTTAGCACCCAAAAGTTAATTTAGTTCCCTGTTGCATTCTATCTCAGTTTTAGCAGGACATAAATTTCATGCTTCACTGAAATGTAATCATGAGACAAACACAGCCCTGAGCGCATGCTCTGCAATGTGGTTGTAGTTGGAGTGTAATTTTCTAGGAAACGTTAAAAGGAACCGTTCTGCTGAACTGACTGTTGAACTCTTTGTCAACATGCGTTACTGATTTAATACTACAAAGTCTTTACATGATTAAAAATACTTACAGCTTGCAGCAGAGCATAGGAATTATGTTCATGATCAAATTGCATCCTGCTAAACTTGAAGAGAATGAGTAATGCTATTAAAGTTTGTTTTTAAGTGTGGCCTGTTTTCACCTGTCACAAAAGAGAATACAGTTTTTATATTATACCTGTATATTATGTTCTTTTTCACTGCTGCAAACACGTTTTACACAGAATCTTCCCTTTAAGCTATATATAAATGATTTCCTATTATTGGACACATGAATAGAAAAAAAAAATGTTTGCCAGGATTCAGCAACTCTCAGTCCTTGCAAAATTCAGAAAGATCCTGAGAATTATAAGATTCCACAACACGATCAATCATAACAAGAGGCTACACCGTTCCCATGGGTGTCCTGTCAGATCAAACATTGACATTTTAATACCAAACTTTCTCATCCTTGATTATGAAAAGTAAATATCACTCGTGTCGCAT
Organism: Clarias magur; assembly: GCA_013621035.1. NCBI lineage: Eukaryota > Metazoa > Chordata > Actinopteri > Siluriformes > Clariidae > Clarias > Clarias magur. The sequence goes on along the minus strand of QNUK01000322.1, from coordinate 112,740 downwards.
GACTAGTTTCGACTGTAGCTCATAGCAAACATACCATGATTCCTAAAAGAGAATTGTAGTGTAATGCATCAAGTTGATGAAGTCTATCCTATTTGTTCATGGTAATCGTTCCGAAGAGACAATTTGGATAACGTCATACAATGCAGGAACAGCAAGGGTTATAAGAAAGTTTGGCTGGTGATACAGTTTTAATATTTCTTCCTCTTCACAACACCACAGTGAATCAGAAATGAAGCAATCCATATGTTGATGTGTAGATTGCCTGGAGTTTTGTTCCTTGAACTTTACTGTGGTTGTGGGTCTTTCTGCCTTTAGTTTTTTTGTTGGCGATAAACTCTAGTGCATACTGTAAAACTGTCTCTACTATTTGACAAAATGGATGATGTGGTTTAATTTGGGACATGAGCACTTACTTTCCTTCTCCTTATACTTCTTTTACAATGTAATCTTTGATCAGAACTCTGGACAGGTTTTATTTATTTATTTATTTTTTAAATTAACCTCTTATTCGGGCTTTCTATTCCTCAGTTTTAGCTGTGGTTTCATTTAGCAGTAAACCCCTTTTGTATTTTTATTCATGAAGGCATCTTTTGTTTGTGGAGTCTGACAACGATGTGCCTATCTCCTCAGTGTTCTTAACTTGGCTAGATTTGAGGATTTTTTGTTTGTTTGTTTATTTGTTTAAACCAATGAAAGAATTCTGTGATCATCCATTTTAGTTGGCTTCTATGGTTTTCCATGCCTTGTGGTGTGGATGAGCATGCAAACACATTTTTCCCACTTTCTAAGAATGTGTCACATTTGTTGATTTGGCCACTCGTAAAGTTTCCGCCTGTTCTCTGAAGGTTTGTTTTCCATTTTGTAGTCTAATGATGATGATTATGGTGGTGTACAGAAGCAAAAGTAAAAAAAAAAATGTTGCCCCTGTCAACAGACAATTTCATAAATCCATGTAAATAAATATTTTAAAATTTTGCGTATTTTACTAAATAACAGCTTGTATATAAGATAGCAAAATGTTATAATATTAGAATTAAGGGTTGCTCTGATGCAACTACAAGCAAAGAATAAGAAAGGCATAAAGGATTAGAAAGGCATGAAACATGACTTCTTGCCCAGGATACAGCATTAAACTATTGGCATTGCATTTATTTCTTTTATTACTTTTTTTTTTTTCAATAAATGCTGTTGACACTGAAGGTACTGTATATATGTAAAGGTATACTCTAAACTGAGGTATTTGACCTTCTCTCATGTCTTAGTCCAGTCTCAGTTCGCAGTCTGTGGGCACAGCTGCGCAGGGATGAGCCTCATCTACTGTCCAACTTTGAGGAGTTTCTTGCCAGGGTCACTTACCAAATTAAAGAAGCTAACCAGGAGAAGAGTGAGATGGAAACTGCTTTAAAAAGGTCAGTCATTTACCATTTTATTTCTTATCCAAACAGTATTGCTTATTTGCTACTGTGTGCAGTCAGTTATTAAAGGGGGTAGATCGTTTTGGGGTTAGATATTTGATATTTGATATTCATGTATCCACAAACATTTGAGTGAATATTGTACAGTACACTCACTGAGCACTTTATTAGGAACAAAATACTATACTAAAACAGGGTAGTGCCTCTCTCTGATCTCAGAACAGTCTCCATTCTTCATGGAACATCTGAAATATTTCTTTGTGATACTGGTAGTTGTGACGTGATTAACTCATGCAATTTCTGGAGATTTTTCAGGTGCTCTTTCATTCTATGAGTCTCCTGTTCTATCACATCGCAAGGGTGTTTTATTGGGTTTAGAGTCGGTTCGTGGGAAGGCCACTGAAGAACACAGAACTCACTGTTCATGAAACCAATTTAAGGCGACTTTTGGTTTGGGTCATGGTGAATTTTCATGCTGAATGTTGCTCTTAGTGGATGGTAAATTGTGACCCTAAAGGGATGCACATGATATGCAACAGTACTTAAATACACATTGGAATTCAAGCCATGACTGATTAGTGGGAAACATTCCCCACACCATTACACCACCTCCACCAGTCTGGTCAATGGATTCAAGCTGTTTTTTTTGCTAAATACTGACCCTACCATCAGTGTGCCTCAGGAGAACTCAAAAGTCATCAGGCTTGTTACATTTGGTTGAGCCTGTACCCACTGCAGCCACAGCTTTCTGTTCCTGGGTGACGGAAGTAGAATCCAATGTGTTCTTTCAATCCAATGTTGAAGCTCATCCACCTCAAATGTTGACATGTTATGCTTTTCTGCTCACCACAATTGTGCAGCGTGTAGACTCTTTGTCAGGTCAAACTAATCTGACCATTGGCCGTTGATCTATCTCATCAACAAGCTGCTTCTGTCCACTGAACTGTCACTCAGTGGATTTTATATTTATTTATTAATTTATCTTTTTAGAAGTTGCACCGCTGACCGACTGTTGCGTGTGTATACATCCCAGGAGATCAGCCGTTATAGAAAAATTATAAACCAGCCCGCCTACTACCAACAAATGTTTGGATAATTTGTACGTTATTAAAGGTTTTATGTTATCCTGGTCTGTATCTGCAGACCAGCATAACATACCACCTGCCACTTGATGGCTGATTTAGATAATTGTATTAACGAGTACATAATTGCATGAATAAGCTCTGAATTGAGTGCTCAGTAAGTGTATGTTGCCAATTGATTAAATTGCTTAACACTCAGTATAAAATGTTTTTGCATAAAAAAAAAAAAACAAGACATGCTAACCGAACTCCTATATCTAGTCTATCCCAATATCTGGAAACCTCTAACAGAACTAACATAACACTAGATTTCTTGTTAGATTTCACACCTTTTTCTGTAAGGAGATGGATATTATTAAACTAGGCATAATTATAGTATAATGCTGCCCAAAATCATGAAATCTGGTAAACACTAATTAATGGTCACTTAATCCACTGTGAGTACACCTAGTGCTCGTGTACAAATCAAAATGCTTGTCACAATCATTTTTTAAGTGTGACTGCAGACACTGCAGTGAGACATCAGCCAGGATATGCAGAAGTAAGTTAATTTTGTCATGACAAATATGAGTTTAAGTTTGCCAGAGTTGAATGTGTTGTTTAGAAAACCAGTGTAATAACGATCTTTTCTGAATTACTCGCACTGGGTTGTTGGATGAGTTTCAGTATCCAGTGGGTGCAAAAAAATTCCAAAAGATGAAAAACGCTACATTTTCACATAATTGTGATGGATCTGATAGCTGATATGTCCTGTACAGAAAGGCGGCCTCCCACGATGACGAAATTCAGCGTCTATATGAAGAAATGGAGCAACAGATCAAAAATGAGAAAGAGAGGATTCTTTTACAGGTAAAATATAGTAACAATTATGTTATCTGGTTTCTAGCGGATCAATGTATTTTTAAATATGCTGTTTATCAAAAACCTGACAGAAATCCTCTTATATCTCCTCTTAAAAATATTATTTTCCTATAACAGCACACCCAATCATTTTTTTATCACATATATTTTATATGTTTAACACCTTTCTTATTACTATAAGGTCTGATTTGTCCTGCAGGATTCTGAAAAGTTCTTAACTCGCAGTCAAGATCTTGAATACCAGCTTTCTAACAAAGAAAAGGAACTTGAACTGATTTCAAACAAACAGAAACGGGTGAGTGACTGCTTAATTTTCCGGATATTTCTTTGACCTTGCACGTTCAGTCTCACATAAAAAATAAACATGTAGAATATGGGAAATTATCTAGGATTAATTATCTAATACAGGCATGTGAATGTAATAGACACGGTGGTTTGTCAAGTAGAACAGGTTCAGCATTTAGAAATGATAATATAAAATAATTAAAATATATAATGTATATAAATATACTAAAAAAATAATGTTTTTATCCCACTATTTTTTTTTTCAGTCAGAATTTATTCTTTTCAGACTGCTATGTTTTAAATTTTCATTTTGATATTTCTCCCTTTAATAAAGATGTTCCTTAGTTAATTAATTAAATCTCTTCCTACAAAAGCCTAATATTACTTACACAATAATGAGGCACATGAGAGAGACAAATAGCTCCCTCTTTTTTCAATCACCAATCAAAAAAAGACAGCTCTTTCTTTTTTTCATGCTAATTAAGTGTAGTAGCAGCAAGTGTCTAAAACTATCCCTTTCTCTTTTAATTACACCTCTCTATTGTTCAAGCAATCAAAGCCAACAAAGAGAGTCCACCAATGTTTTGTTTATCAGAGCAGAAATACTGAATGGTGTCTAATCAGGGCTTATGGCATGGTATGATCCAGCTTTTCAGACTATTTTTGGCATGGTGCAGTGCTTGGCACCTTTGTTGCATTCTTATCAAACAAGTCCTTGCACATGATCTTTTAGTGCTGGACATTTTTCTTCTGACAGCACTCAAAATACAATCTCTATACATGTAGTCATTGTAAGTGTAAAGTGCATTGAGTGTTTTGTTTACGATGGATTGTTGGTTCCTTCACCTCATTATTATAAAAACTATCTAAAGACATATTTATTTATTCAGAAAAGTACATAAGACAGAAAGATACATATAGAAATACAATGTTTTTTGTTGTTGTTATTTTTTTGTTTTTTTACTAGCACCCTTAATGAGTGTGAATTGTTGTAGAACATAAACTTCACAGGCATAATTATAATTTAATTAATTTAAACAATACACAAAATTATTTATAGTTGTTCGACCAAAATAAAAATTCTCATTCAAACTACTTTCTTGGTGCATAGCATTTAATCTAAAAATTATGTGCCACAATATTTTGGATACATGTATCTATTTTAGGCAGCACAGTAGCATAGTGGTTATCACTGTGACCTCGCACCTCGGGGGTCGAGGGATTGAGTCCCGTCTTTGTGTCCATTTGCATGGAGATGTTCCCCTCGTACACCAGGTACTTCAGTTTGCTCCATAAATTCCATGGAAAAATGGAAAAAGTTAATTTTTTTATATTGTACAGCTACAGTGTACAGTAGGTATTTTTATTATCTTGTATATTTTGTATTGTACAGATATTTTATTCTTTCTTAGTCAAATTTACTTTCTATTTTCTTTTTTATATTTATTTCCTATTAATAGTCTTTTATTTTAAGGTTACGGGCAGTCGTCTGAGCATTTCACTGCATATCGTACTATGTATGACTGTGTATGTGACGAATAAAATTTGAATTTGAATTTGCTCACACAGTCCAAAGACATGTGGTTTAAGATAACTGGAATTTCCAAATTGCCCTGTACAGTATATGTGCTTGTTCCCTGTGATGGATTGGCACACTGTCCAGGATGTTCCCCACCTAGTACCCTGTCCCCCCTAGGATATGCTCCAGGCTTCCTGCAACCCTGTACAGGATAGGCGGTATAGAGAATAAGTGAGTTGAATAAATAAAAAATAAAAATAACTTTTCATTTGCTTTCAGTCCCCAGGAACCTGTCTACTTCTCCTTTATATGACATATTATACTGCAAATATCCTGATAGTGCATATTAAATCCCTTTTGTCATTACCATGCTAAAAACCAAAACTGTCAGCGCAAATGTTACATATAAGGAAACACATCTAATATGGGCTGTAAAACTGCCTTCTTTTGGACTGGTAGTTCAGGTGCTCTTATAAATATACAGTAAACTGCATTGTGAGTTCAGCTAAACAGCAGTATACTGTATGTCATTATATTTTCAAGTCTTCCAAATCAGCACTGATGCGCTTAAAATCAGTGTTTTGCATTTAACATACAGTTCTATTGTTTTGAGAACCTGGACTGAAGAGGGAAATTTGCATACTGTACATAAACCTAAAAGAGGAACCATGTTGCAATAAAAAGTTAATATTTCTTATAATTTACAGGAGGAGAATGCTGTTTTTTTTTCATGTGACACAAAATATTGTCAGTGTATTCATTTTTCCATGTTATTGTTGTTTTTTTATTCATGAAGGATTATTTAAAAAAAAATTATAAATAATTCTCAAGGCTGCATTTCTGAATATTTCTCAAGGCTTTACCATTCACTGTATTTCTCTAATCTTTGAGTTAATGAGTTCTTGTTGTGTGTGTCAGTTAGAGCAGCAGTGTCGTGAGCTCCACAGCGAGCAGAGGGAGACTGCAGTAGAGAACGTGAAACTGAAGCAGTATAACGAGGAGCTGTCTCAGGAGCTGGAGCAAACCACTCAGGAGCTGAGCTTGGCACAGGAGCAGCTCAATCTGCTGCAGGACAAAGCTTCTCGTCTACAGGAGGAGCGAGAGCTGTGAGAACTCACTCAGACTTTATACACACTTTGTACACATCTCACCTTGATTTATAACACGTTTACGTTCATGTGCTTTACAATGGATTTGCTCATACTAGCAATAGGTTGGCCACCAACATTACATGAGCATGTCCATGTGAATGTGTCTGCTCGTTCCCTGTTGCTTTATGTTGTGTTCTGATTTTCAGGGAGATGTACAGAGTTACTGAGAGTTTGCAAAGGGAGAGAGCAAGTCTACTTAAGCAACTAGATTTACTAAGGCAAGAATACGACTACAAATCCAGTAAACAACAGCCTGTTTTGTATGAACAGATAAAATAGCCGTTTAAACATTTTTCTTTTAGGGAAATGAACAAACATTTACGGGATGAGCAGGACATGTCCTATCAAGTGAGTTTATAGATGTTATTTGGACGTGGCAGTTTGCAGAGGGCTTTAAGGCAATAAGGTTATGTAATCGTGTTTGGTCCCCCAGAAACCAAAGAACACGGCTGTAAAGGCATCAAGGGCACAGAGATCTGGATACCCAGAAAGGAAACAGTCATTTAAGAGGTATTTTTAAATGCATTTCAGTTGAATAGTATCTATTTTATATATGTTAAAACGTATTTTATAATGGATAAAGCAGTATATTACAGTACTGTATGTTTCTTTGAATTATTTTGCATATTTGTCATCTCTTGTACTCTTCAGTGATGATGAGGAGGACATACAGCCACATTCTAAGAGGAAGAGTGCAAGAGGTGTAAAGGGACAGGTTTTGGTTTCAGGGCAGGAGGGTCAAGCAGAGCAATGGCGTTCTCCTACACACCATCTACAGAGGATCATCTCCATTGAGGAAGACCACCTCCCCCAGTTCCTGCAAAAGGAGTACCAAGCAGAGCTCAAGAACTGGAAGGAGGAAGATGAAGACCTGGAAGAGGGCATTGACCTCCAGATGAACAGTATCCTTCCTTCTACCAGCACACCAATCTCTCAGTGTCCTCCACCAGAGAACAGACACACACAGACCCCCAACTCACCTCGGGGGCAACCTGTGGGCAAGGAGACTGTCCAACCAGTGAGAAGCCATTTCAACTTTCCAGTTCGAGTTAAATAGCAGTTGTTATTCAAACTGACCTTCCAAAATCAAGTCCGTGAAAAATAAAAACATGACTACAGTAGGCTGCTGTGAAGGGTACTGTGGGCAGGAGTAGCTCATTGGTTAAGGTGTCGGTCTGTTGATTGGAAGGTCCTAGGTTCAATCCCACCACCACCAAGTTGCTACTGTTAGGCCTTTACGCAAGATCTTTAACCCTCATAAAAATGTAAGTCACTCTGGATAGGGGCCTCTGCCAAATGCCATGAATTAATGAATTAGATTAAAGTCACCACATAACTGGTAGATCACGCCATCATCGATTGTGTTCCAATAACAGCATGCTCTGTGTTGTTTTGTTCTTTACATTTCTGATCTTGGAAGGTCAGTGTGATAATATATATTTTTTTAAATATCTGTGAATGAACTTATTTACAAATGTAGACAGTATTGCAGTATGTGTACTCTTGCACATTCACCCAGATTTATAAAAGAAATTCATGTGGCATTCATGTTACTCTCCTGTCGTGTGTGATTAATAGTTTAATTATTTAAATTTAAAAAACAGCAATGGCACCACCTCATTGATAGCCTATATTATACTATACTATATTATACTATACTATACAGTAAGTAAATGTCATTTATGATGTAGGCCGTAAACTTGCTTATATTCAGATTACCTTAAAAGTGCTCTTTTGTACAGTACATATGACTTGCCATGATGCCAGCACATTCTGCTGCCCCAGTGATCACAGTGACCCACTGTCCCAGCCCTGTGATCAACAGGTGTCGTGTTTCCCAGTGTTTCTCATGCGTTCCTGCCATTCAGTCATATTGTTTGTTTTTGGAACAGGAAATGTCAGTGGGAGCTGTTTCTTCTGTATTTTTTCTGTAATGACGTATTTGTTCAGGGGACAAAAAGCTCTTTTAGTAAGTCTAGAATGTCCGAAATATTTATTGATGAGGTGGTTTGGACTGACATGTTTTAAGCCACTAGACAGTGTATATACTGTAAGTCATGCTCTCCTAGTTTAGAGATGTACGACTATGGGGAATCAGTATGCATCTTTCCAAAAGTAAATTGTGTGGGTGTGCAATAACTGCAAAACCTTCTCATATTAGAGTTGCTCTCAATAGTCCATAGATGTTAAGTAGGAAATAAAACATAAGAGGGTGCACTGATGTAAAAAAAAAAAAAGCGATAAAATGATGTGATATGACTCACAATTTATTATTTTTAAATAATGCACATCCAGAAGTGCATCCTCATGTATCCTAACAATGTGGAGGGATGGTAACCATTTTCTATTTATTAAAGAGCATGTCGCATCATGAATGTTATGAGTTTCTATACAGTTAATGTTGTGTAAAGTTCATTCCTGATGATATTCATTTATAGCAGGTATAAACAGTCCCCTCATCTGCCTCATTTGTTTTAGTGCCAGAAAAAACAGAAAGCCCTCCATTGTGGCAGAAAATGTAAAGTTACAGCGATATCTCAGACTGTGCTGAGAGGAGATAACAAAACATGAGCATATCAAAAGTTCAACTTAAGCTTGATCATGTGGAACATCTGTATATAATTCCCTTTGTACGTTGCTACTATTGGAATGCTAAATTATTTTCAGAGCCAGAAAGTTAATTAACACCTTCTGGCCACTCAGATTTGAGAACTCAACTGTGCTGTGGTATTAACTGGATAAATTAGATTAGCGGTACAGTAGCTGTTCTGCTGTCTCTTATTCAGCAGGAGGGAGTGAGCTCAGGACCAGACCGTCTGTTTAAGATTCTTATGGTGGGAAACTCCAGTGTTGGCAAGACGTCAGTACTGCGCCGTTTCTGTGAAGACGGTTTCTACCCAGGGACCTCAGCAACTGTTGGTAAGTAATACTCTTTTTAAAATAAACTTTGTGTGCCTATATAAGTTTTTCAGCATGTGGCTGTTCTGTAGATAAACTCTGAAAGGGGTCTTTCTCACATGTTTAGGAATTTGACTATGCTTAAAAGTTGCATTTGAATGTCAGTGTGGCTGTGGATGCTCATTCCCCTTACAGGACATCAATATCACTGTCTGTTCCAACATCAGATCAATCATCTCTGCCCTTTACTCTCAGGCTACACATTACATATGCTCATTGATCTGTTATGAAGCCACAGGGAGACCGAAAGGTTCAAAGATTAAAGATGATCAAAAGGAAATGAAGCACATTTTAACAGAGATATTGACCAATAATTTGAAGCAACACATCACACATTTCTACAGAATAAAATTATTTGCTCTTCTCTATTTACATCTACTGTAGGAATTGATTACAGTGTAAAAACACTTATAGTGGACAGCAGTCAGGTAGCGCTGCAGATGTGGGATACAGCTGGGCAGGAAAGGTAAGTACACTACTGTACTAATTTTAAGCGCTTATTTATTTTGCCTATACCGATAGAAAATGCAGACAATTAGAAATTTAAAAAAGAAAAGAAAAAATAAATATATAAATGCGTTTATAGTTAATTTTTTATGCAGCTGAACGTCCATGTGTCGAGTTTGTGCAAGTTGTCATGTATGCTATAGTGGCTACATATATTTATTAATTCATCAACCTCTTTTCCCTCTTTAAATGTTAAATATCTCCTTGCCAAATCGTCTACATATTAACATGTTTTATGCTTTTAAGTTACATATTCATTTACTTTTACACTTTTCAAATTTCCTTTTCAACACTTTGGTAGGTATCGCAGCATCACTAAGCAGTTTTTCCGCAAGGCAGATGGTGTAGTGGTTATGTATGACATCACTTGTGAGCAGACTTTTACAGCAGTGAGATCATGGCTGGCCAGCGTACAGGTAATCCTCGATGGTACACACCAAAGTTCAAAATATATGTAAATATTTATACATATCCATAGTCTGGTTTTGCAGATGCCTAATTTGACTATCAGGCATAGTCCATTTAAATGATTGGAAGGACCTACAGTACAATTCAAAAGTTTAGAAACTAGTTTGGATTTATTTTCTACATTTTGTATTTTGTAATAATAATAATGGATTATTGTCAGAGCTATAAAATAACATTAATATAGCAATTAATTAACAACAGTCAGTTGTTATTTTAAGACCCGAAGTTGCCTCTTCTGGAAAAGTTCTTGCAAGAACAGTATTGTCAGGTGCATTTGCAAAATTCATCAAGCACCATGATGAAACTGGCTCTCATGTAGACCATCTTAGTAAAGCAAGATCAAAACTTAACTCTGCTACAGAGAAGAAGTGCATTTAGAGTTACCAGCTTCAGAAATCACTAATTATCATGGCACTTCAGATTAGAGTCTTTATGAAGGCTTTACAGATCATAAGTAGTAGAAACATCTCAATATCAACAGTTCAAAGGATATTATTGTACATTTTGAATGCCTTCAACTTGAGATAGAAAAATAGTTTTGGTTACGTTTCTTGATTCTTTTGTTTGGCAATTCATGTATTTTTCATTCATGTATGGATGGTTTTCAATAATTTATTAATTTAATTTATATACGTTTGCATTTGAGGAGGTATAATGTTGCCTATCCCCTCTATAATCCTACAGGTAGCAAGCTGAAACTATTTATACCTTAAATCAAATATTTATAAAATCTCGATACTAAGAGAATCGCAACACAAATTAAATTGACACCTACGCATCATAATGATATACTATCGCATGGTGCCTGTTGATTCTTGTTCCTACCTTTAGCATCGTTTCACACTGTAGAAAGAAATATAAATCAGGGTAGATCATAGAATTAGAAGGTACTGTGTGTTCAAACTTTTGACTGGCAGTGTACCCTCAGTTCACGCCTCCAAAGTCATCATAGTTTTATGAGTCAATATCTAAACAAAATGAGTGGATAAACAGTGCAGAGTGAAGAAAGCAAGCTCACGTTTCTTTTTTTTTTTGTAATGCAATGTAACTTAAAAGCAAAGTGACACTTTATTACAAATTATACATGAATTTAAAAAAATAGTCTTCATCCATCAAATATTTTTTTTACAAGATGAATTAGAAGTGAAGTGCCAAAAAGCATTAAAAAAAAAATACAGCATCCACTGTTGAATAATGCAGCAAATACTGTAACTGGTCACGACTCTAATATATAAAATTTTTTGATTCTTGCTTCAGCGGTTAATCGTGCTGTTTAGAAAGAAAATGGGTTGAAGCATAACGAGTCAAAGGTTTTATCTGCTGTGCCTAAAGCTCAATTGAAGTGCGTGCAGTTTATAATTTTATCTGTGAGGTATTCAGAAAATCCTTGAGAAAGGCAAGGTCTCTGATTAAGAGACAATCTGATGTGCAAGAACAAACCGATAAGAGATAAAAAAAAAAAAAAAAAAGATATACGGATGATCCTGAATCCATGAATTCATTGTCATTTTTACATATTGAATAGCATTCCAAATGTTTATTTATTTATTTGTTTGTTTGTTTATGTGTTTGTGTTTATACAGCGCAAAACAGGAATTTACATACAGTACATATTGTTTTTTTGCATGAAACTGTCCATAAGCAGATAACTTCTCTTCTTCACTTATTTCCTATTTTTATCATATTCCCTTTAGGAAGGAGCAGGAGATAACATTCCTATTATGTTGCTGGGAAATAAGTTTGATCTGGAAGACCAGAGAGAGATTCAGTTCCGCATGGGAGAAAAATTGGCAAAGGTGAGCGATTTCACATTAGGTTCTTGACACACTAACGTGTTATTTGACACATAATAAATTGCTATAAATTTATATAAACTGCCTTGCAAAATAAGGACACATTTCAGAATGGTCTTATTCTTATTATTAGGCTGCAGTTAGCACAGAAAATAACGAGATAAAAAAAATCAGAAAATTTAATTAGCTGAAAATTAATTAGCTAAAAATAATGAGCTTTGCAGCTAATTAACACATTATTAAAACCTAGAGAGTATATTACTGTAACGTCAACTTTGTATAAGAAATGTGGTCAGAAACACACACACACACACACACACACACACAGATAGAGAGAGAGAGCACTGACTTAAACTCATGTTACATGATTAAAAAAAACTCTACAGTAAAAACTATATCTTTGTTTAATATTTAAAGTACAGTAAGAGCATATCAGTTTGCTGATGAAAATATAAAAAATAAAATATATTTACAATGTTGTTGTTTTTTTGTTAATGGATATATGTTGAATCATTAGATTCTGTATGTTCTGTCCTGTAACTTCTCCTTAAGGTGAACAAAAATAGTGCTGCTCGTGTGCTTCCAAAATGCCTCCAAACACACATTAGCTAATCAGCTTCTGTTTTAAAGTAAAGTAGCTGAACAACAAACAAACTCCGACAGCTATGATAGATCTCGTTGCTATGAATAGCTGCCTTTTTTAATTAACCTTGCAACATTACCGAAGAAAATGGAGATATATATATATAATTCAACCCTCACTTTACTTCATTCAAACTATAGCCATGTTTAATATTGAAAGTAAGAGCATATCCATACGCACACAATGTTCTGAGAACTCACAGAATTGAGACTAATCAGCCGTGTGGCCATTAGAACGCCACTTGTTAGTGAGATTATTCAGAAAAAAGGATGTGGTCTGGTGTGTTTAGACTGACACTTTGTCAGAGCGATGAGCGCATCGGGGTAAGAAATGTAAGTGCACAAAGCGATGCACCCATCATACATAGTGCCCACTGTACAAGCCTTTGGATGCACTGGTATGATCGGAGGTTGCTTGTTGGTCAGGTCTAGGCTCAGCAACCTTATGTGGACAATAAAAATAAAGTCAGCTATTGACCTGAATGTACCGAACAAGCAGGATATCAGTTTAATTCAATTCAATTTTATTTGTCTAGCGCTTTTGACAATTGACAATTTAACATCACATTTATGGATTTTTTTTTTTGTTGTTGTTGTTCCCCGATGACACAGCCAAGGACTCATATTGTGAATTGGCCACCACATTATGTGCTGTAGTCAAAGCTAAAGGTGATTGGATGAAATCTTAAAGTGTATGATTTTATTTTATTTTGGCAGGCATTGTATCTACACACATTTCGGCATTGATTTGGTTATGGAAACAACCAAGATGTATAATAGGATGCTGGTAAAAAAAAATAAAAAAATAAATAATGAATAAATAAATAAATAAATAAATAAATAAAAATGTAAAAATATGCAGAACCCGAGATTTCACGAATCTGACCACTACTTTGTACCGTTGTTAATTTAGTGTTTATTATGCGTAATGATACAGCTATTCTGAATAGAAAGCTAAGCTGCCTAATTAGCTCATATAAAAAGTACCAGGCAGCACGTTTTCTATACAACAGCCACCTATTGTGAAAAGAACTTAAGTATGCTAGTCAAAAGAGAGGAAGCAGCATTTACCAGGAATTAGATCGTTAATAATTTTATTTCTTTAATTAGTGTTTCATCTGCTCTTGTCCTTTCCCCTCTCCACTCTCCAGACTGTGGTTCCTGTGATGTTTTGAGTGCTTTCGAGTCCATTTGATCTCATAAAAGCACTTGAACATTTTTTATGAGCCTAGCTGATAGGAGGAGATGGATGGGATGACGGGTTATTGCTTGCATTAATCATGTATAGTGCACGTAGTTAAGCAGCTCGATCGCTGTGCTGTATTGCAGGAGTCTCGGCTGATTTTCTTTGAGTGCAGTGCTTTATCTGGCCACAATGTGACCGAGTCCATGGTGCACTTGGCAAGGTATGTTGGCGTAAAGCTTCATTAAACTCAAGGGGGATTTTTATCCTCATACAACCTGTTATGTATTTGAGTTGAAAATTGTTAAACTACTCAACTACAACTTCCTTCGTTATGCAGGCCTGTGTAACAGAAACTATTTCCTTGTAGGATTCTAAAAGAACAAGAGGACAGGGAGAAAGAGAAAACTGTTTCTCTGGCTGATGCCTCTTCAAAGAAGAAGTCCTGCTGCTAGCAGAAATATCCTGACACACACACAAACCACCTGCAGTGCCTCAGTGGCAGCTCGTTCCCCTCCATGTCCCTGGTTTTAATGGCACAGTATGTTTTACACAGTTCTGTCATGCTCTACACCTGGGTTTAAACATCATAAAACACCTTTTAGACATATTATGTGATTGGTTTTAAACTCTTGACACCACAGTAAATGAGCAGTGTTATGATGAGGGTGATGATTTGCACTATAGATTTTTTTTGGTCGATCAACTGTACATATAAAAAAGGCTCTTTATACCAAAAGCAAGAATAAGCCTTTACATGATATTTACACCAGCGTATAATAACTAGTGAAAAACATAGAGGAAATCTCATAGTAGTCTCATACTTTCTGTTGTTTACAGTACAAGCGTTTACATGTCTCAATTAAAAGTGCCAAATTGGTGCTTATTTCACGATGAAACATAAAATTACTTCCTTTCGTGTAACATTTGAGGGGAAAAAATATTTCAACAGCATGATTCTGCAGGTTTTCCCAAAAGTCTTCAAATATAAGGGAAAGTAATATCTAATACCTGTCAACATCTTCTAATTCAGTGTTTTTGTTTAGTGATTTATTTTCTACATTCTAGAACAATACAGGAGATTCTGAAATTCTGAAGTAACACATATGGTATTAGGTAATGAAGTAACAACAACAACCACAACAACAACAGTCAGTTGTTATTTTAAGACATTTTCAAGCCAGCAGTTCTGGAATAGTTCTTGCAAGAACAGTATTGTCAAGTGCATTTGCAAAACCCATTAACCACCATAACGAAACTGGCTCTCTTGAAGATCATCCCAGGAAAGATTTTAAGACCAAAACTTACCTCTGCTGCAAAGAAGTAGTTCATTTAGAGTTACCAGCCTCAGAAATCACCAATTAACAAACAGCACCTCAGATTAGAGCTGTTATGAGGCTTTACAGAGTATAAGTAGCAGACAAGACACATCTCAATATCAACTGTTCAAATAAGTGAATGTTTTGGATTCTTTCAGCATTGTTTTACAGTGTAGTAAGAAATAAAGATCAGACAATACTATGGAATTAGAAGGTGTATTCAAACTTTTGACTAGTACCGTAAATAAGCAATTGCATACGTACATAAGACCAGATGTGTTAAGTTAATCGTGAGTTGGAAAGACTAATTGTTGTGTGCATTTACAAATGGCAATCATTTAGAGGGTGTTTTGCAAATAAGGGTACTTTTTGCGAAAGAGTGTTAATTTTACACTATTTACAGAGACTTTGGAGATACCCTGTAGTTTATTTTTGTTCTGGGTTTAACAAACTTTTTTTATTTTTACTTTAGAAGTTTCAGATGAGTTGCACAGAACAATTGATAGGTCAGCTGCCCATTGTGTGAATTTTAAATCCTCGTGCTGGAAAGCATGCTTTTTGCCTGCATGATTATTTGTGTTAGTTGAAATTTTTCTTTGATACATGGCCTAAATCTACTAAATTTGCACAAGCAATTTGGTGCAATCAGTGTCGACACCACTGGCAAATCTCAATGGAGGCTCGAAGCTGTTTATGTTCTGTCTTTGACACAGCAATTTCGTAGACATTTAGCGCAATCAGTGTTGACTACAGCCAAATGAAAGCTTTGAGCTATTCACGTTCTCCCTGCGGTGCAACTATTTTATATTATGTCCTGTACAATATTTTTTTGGCTTCTGTATCTGTCAAGAACCTAGCACTGCTGTGAGGGTCAAGATGGCCTTGATTTTGTTTATAGCATCAAGTAAGTCTGAGACCATAAATTGTGATTGGGAACTAAAATTGTTCTTGACCATGTGCTTGGTTTTATCATTTCTGTCCCGTCTGAATAATGAGCCTCATGCTAACCACACATTCCCTATGTGTGTGAACGTGTATGTTCCCACAGTGGACCTGCACTGTGTATGAGTATTTTCCCTGCTCTAAAAACATGAAGGACTTTTTATTATTGTTATTAATTACTTGATAAGCTGTTAAGGGTGGGCCATGAAGGGTAACACTGTGGTAATAGAACTTTATTGTATGATTTATTTTGAAGTAATTGAAATAAAAATTAAATTTATTTACATTGTGTTGTTTTTTTAACATATACATGTTGACACATTAGATTCTGTACTTCAGTACTAATTGAAGGTGAACAAAAATAGTGTTGATCATGTGCTTCCCATGTGCCTCCAAACATGCAACAGCTAGAACTGGTTTAAAGCAAAGTAGCTGAACAACAAACAAAACCTCAGCTATGAATGTGATAGATCGCATTGATGTGAATGTTCTGCCTTTGTTTTAATTTAGCTTGCGACATTAACAAAGTGCATAAATCAAAGTTCATAACATAGCAATTGTAACTGAAAACAAAATTCCCTTCACAGAAGCTGCCATCCAGAAAATACAATTCAACTGTCACTTTATTGTTAAACCACTCTATTCATACACTGTGCTTTTTCTGCCCTCTAGTGGTCATTACGTGATTAGCACAATTTCTAAGTTTCTATATACAGTACATGACTGATTTCAAGATGAGGGCTTCGAAGAAAAAAAAAAGTAACCACTTATAAATTCCATTTTTCTGTGATAATTGCTTTCTTACATCTGCCACTCTTATTCAAACATAATTCAAAAGGAAAAAACAACAACATAGATTATAAAGTAAATATACAATCAATGTCTGTTAATTACCATGTTATTTTAAACAGAATATCTTTGGATTGAAGCAAGACAGGAGGTCATGAGGTACCTCGGTGATGAGTTCAGTAAGAGCACAGGTGAACACACACACGCACGCACACACATGCATCCTGCTGTAAAGATTTCTGCATGGTCCCATTCTGTATGTTCTTATTTTTCAGTTAATTTTTCTTTCCCTGATTTGTTGCTAAATGTAGTCGGACATTTCAAAATCTTGAACGTAAAATACTGACACATAAGGAACAAGATGCCCTTACAGTACACTTACTACCTCAGAAAGAAAAGTCCTAATAAACGTCCTATTATTATTTCTAAAACACCTCGGTATTTTAAACAGCTATCGTAGTGAACTTCTTGAACAATACTATAAAAAATAAATCCTTAAACCTTTAGAGAGCTGGGCATTACAGTAGTGTGTGCCACTGGACTGCACATCTAATTCTGTTAAAATACTCTATTGTAGTGCAGTAGGTTAGTGCTTAGAGTGAAATGTCCTATGTCTTCATTTTACACCACAAACTAAATTACAGCTAAAACAAGTTAACGTCTTCGTCTTTGAGACTTTCACGCGAACCAAACGTTAATGACCACCCACTGACTTTTTTTTATTTATTTATTTTTTATTTATTCCCCAAAAAGAAACTGTAAACTGACTCTTCACATTCATGAGGATAGTAACATTCTTGAGCTTCATAAGCAGTACATTCAACATTGCCTTGTGAACAGTCATAGAAATGTTGGACTAGTGCACGCTGTTATTGGCCATGACAAGGCTGCTATTGCTCAGAGAGGCACTCAGCTCCAGAAATATTAGCGCATCTCTCAAAGATGAGCAGAGTCGTGCCCTGGATCATTAATCACTCAGCCTCTGTGGCGGTTTCTGGCTCTGCGGGTGGGGAAGTGCCACTTCCTCGGTCTCCGTGGTGGTACTCGGGCACTTTCTTGCCCCCGGCTGAGTGCTTAACGCATCTTATAGTCATGGGAGATGTCAGCTTCACATAGCTGACCCTTAAAATCCAGCTCGAACGTGAAGTCCAAATCACGCTGTTGGGTAAAAAAAAAGAAAGTGAGAATATAAAAATGTTATCGTACTGGAATCCTGGGTATTTCCTGGGATGGTGGTAAAGACTTAAGACCTTTAACACTGTTCTTCAGACTCACTGCGTTATTTTCATTGGGCCTCATGGCGATGGTACCTACGATCTCTTCTCCCTTCTTCACAGTCAGATACTCCTCGAGGTAAAAAACAGTCTGCTTCCAATGTGTGTAAGGAGAATCTGGTGCTAAAAAAACAACAACAAAATATCTCCAAAGATGTGCACCCGTATTGGAGAGTCTGTGTATGAATGTATGAATTTGATAGTAAGCTCTTGACTCTGTTTGATGCCGTCGGAGAATTTTAAGTAACTCTACACATAAAATAGCACCAGGACACTGACATTCTGATTGATAATGCTGCAAAGGTCAAGAGAACTATAATATGCTCTCAGATCTAAGCTCTTTACAGGGTTCAGTTTATATCATACCAGATATCCTGAGAGAGGGTAAGTGCATCCTTTATAGTACATCACGCTACGGTATGTGCTTTTAAACTAAATATGAAAAATACTAGATGGAACAGTATATGCAATTTTCCTGTCTGATAAATACGCTGCAAATCTATTTTAAGTTCTAGCTACTCTCTATTTGTTATTGGTCCTGATTTTGCTTCAAGCTCTTTATGTAACCATTTAAATTTCGAATGCATGTTGAAATCAAAGTTATGTGATGTTATAAACACCCAGGGGTGAAAAAAGTATTAAAATTTGCACAGTAAAATGTATGCCAATCTAAAGTCCCATTCAGGCCAGATTAGTTTTGCTTAGAGAAATCAGGTAGTGTATTTATTATAAAAGTATATACAGGGTTTAAATTTCATTCCTGTCAATCATTTCAAATTAAATATTTTTTTTAAATAAAAAAAATTAACATAAACACAGGTAATGCATATTTTATATATATATATATTGGCTCGATTCCCGTCTCTGTGTGCATGGAGTTTGCATGTTCTCCCCGTGCTTCGTGGGTTTCCTCTGGGAACTCCGGTTTCCTCCCGCAGTCCAAAGACATGCAGATTAGGCTAATTGGAGTTCCCAAATTTCCCTCAGTGTATGTGTGAGTGAGTGTATGTGTGTGTGCCCTGTGATGGATTGGCACCCTGTCCAGGGTGTACCCTACCTAGTGCCCTAAGCCTCCCGAGATAAGCTACAGGCCCCCCGCAACCCTGAATACAGGATAAAGCGGTATAGAAGATGAGTGAGTGAGTGAGTATTCCATTTTTGGATAAGAGGCTTTGCCTTTTTTTCCTTTAGCATAACCAAAGGAAATTAACGTTTCATTTTTAAACATTTTTTTTTTTATCAAAAGCAAATTTTTGCTTTGGTGGACCACTGCTGCGTATATTTAATTTGGGTGGTGTATAGTACAGTAGCATTCTCAGCATTGCACTGACACGTCATGTGGTAATGCTCGTGATTTTGTGCAAGTGTATCCTGTGAAGTCGTGGTGCTTGCGTTTTAAAAAAATCTCAGGTCTATTTTATCCCCGCCATGTTGTTCTGACACATGGACTTTATGACTTTTTAAAAGAATTGAAAGGCACATGGATAAACATGCCTTTATGAAGTGCCAGTATTAAGTTAGGTTGAGTTTGGCTTAGGTTCAAAGTGTGCGGGAAACCTGGTGCTTATCCTGTGTTTATACTGTACAACATGCTGTTTTATTGATTGAAACAGTCTACCAACCAGGCCACAGCAGTCCAGAGGTCAGAACTTGACACTGATGAAAGGCTGATGAGTAGCATGCACTGTACACGTTAGAAGATTAGGCTCAAACTCTATAATTAGAATGTGGGCCAAGGAGGTGTAGTGAGTGTGTCTAAGAATGTGAACCAATTCTATTAGAAACATAACACGGTTACTACTATACCATGCTGAGAATAGTTCACTACCCGAATGAAATCAGCGGAGCTCCTACAGCATCTCATGGCTGGAAAATTGTTCATATCAGCATTATGAGCTACTAGTACTACTACTACTACTAATAATAATAATAAAATGTCTAATTAATGTTTATCACTACATAGCATGCTGTTCAGACTAACAGTGCAACTCAATACCTTCAGTTAAGCTAGACATACTGACGCTAAATATTCATTATATTAAAACTGGCAGAGGCCCTGAAACCTTGGGAGATTTAATCAATAGTCAAATGAGATCTCAAAAATTGCTTAAATGTTTGTCAGAATTCTCTGACATATTATGACCACAAGAGGGCAGTCTCTATTCATAGTCAAAAAAAAATCATGTTAATTCTATGCATTCATGTTTAAATGAGTTTTCTTATAAATGCCTTGAGAGAAA
This sequence comes from Clarias magur, assembly GCA_013621035.1. Taxonomy (NCBI): domain Eukaryota; kingdom Metazoa; phylum Chordata; class Actinopteri; order Siluriformes; family Clariidae; genus Clarias; species Clarias magur. The sequence continues at coordinate 92,312 of QNUK01000322.1, read as the reverse complement.
TATTTCATTTAGATGTAGTTTCCTTTTTTATGAAAAAGAGAATCGTATATTCAAGATCTCTTTTTCAATAAAAAAAAAAAAAGTTAACGAAAATCAATGTAAACGTGGTACAAAGTGAAGCAGGATGTGTGTGTAGAGAAGGTGTACAGGATCCCCACCTGTAGAGAATCCGGTCTTCTTATGACACTTGGTGAACTCGATGCTGAAGTAGGTGACGAGAGCGTGGATGTAATCGTTCCTCTGGATCTGCAGGCAGATGGCTGAAGTGAAGGACAGGTCCTCTGGTTGCACCGTGTAGATGTCCACCTCCTGAAGAAGACACAGTAGGTCTTGTTAAACTGTTAAACACACAGCTCAATTACTAATGAAAACATGTCAATTATTTAGCTATTTACATAGCTGGTGATCAAAGGAAATATTTCTTATCGTTGTAAGAGGACGTCGTTAATAGAACATGTGAATACATGACGCCATATAGTGGATTTATTATACCAATATCATTATTTATATAGTGCTTGATTCTGATTGGTCAGAAGGTGTTGGGTCAACTTTTATAACTGCAGCTCAGATAATATTGCCAGCTGCAAGACAAATTTATATGAATATAAATTTGTTTCTTCCAAGTATATAAGTATGTACAATATATATGTATGTAGACATTTCCATTTTAAATGTAATTATAAGCTTAATGAGGGATTGTACTGTAAATACAGTAAAACAAAAGAGGACAATTTTGACAATTTAACCTGTAGACCTGTCAGTGTTTTATTAATGCTGCCACTGACATTAAGTAAGGAATAACCAGACTGGGTATACGGTATAGGGAATTAATCGATAACAAGGTTGTGTGATGTGGCCCAGTGTGAAGTACCTGTTACCATCCCAAAGTTGATTCTTTTCTAATAAGACCATACAAGAACACATCAATGGGCGTTTTATTCCCCTTATACAACAACAACGTGCCAACAGTTGCTTCTTTTTTCCATTGATAAATTGATGAAATTTGCACAACAATGCATGTTGATAAACAGTGCAATGAATTGAACAATGAAAGTTGCCGAAGATTCTTTAAAATATTAATAATATCATGTTATCATACTGTATATATTAATCTATAATAAGAAATTTAGTTTTATTATATTCATAACTTTAGTATTCTTATATACATTTATGAATAAATTTCTATTTATGTAAGTATTTCCTGAAGTGTGAATACATTTTCTCGGCTGACTCAGACATACATTATAATAATCTAATAATAATAATAATATAATCACACATTATATACTGTATATGTCATAAGGTCTATAAATCAATTTTACTTGCTAAAACCCTGCAGACACTTTGTGAAATAACCGCGGAAGCTTTAATCCTACTGTTATATTTTGCCCACTGTAGAGCTATGTACTGTAGCATCACTGGCATTTAGTTGATTATGAAGCTTTTGTATAATAGCGGCAGGCTGAAGACACAGTACTGTTCCGGTAATCATGTTAACGTGCTCTCGTTCGGCTCTTAGAAAGCATTAGGTGCAATTGTTTGGGTTGAATCAAACATCAAAACTCATCATGAGAGAGATGCACAAAGACAAACACTCATCTCTCTGCTGTGTTCCTCTCAGAGGAGCTGAGCACAGAGTGTTTATCAGACAAACATCATCACTCATCACTTGAATTACACACGCTAATACAAACAGCGCTTGTAGAGGAAGGAATTAATCCAGATCAGAAAGAAGGATGTCAGCAGGCGCCCTGTCTACCTGATTTACTTCCATACACTGAAAAACTATATGATCAAAGTCTATCACTGTGTAAACAAGAATTTGCGTGTCTAAGAAAAAAAACGAAACAAAGGAAAGCAAGCTGTATGTAAAACAGTCATACCACTGCACGATTAAATGGTTGAATCGGATTGGTTAGAAAGCATGCGTTATTTTCTTCTAACAGCACATGTACTGTAATCGAACACTTGATTAACATCAATGCACGCATTCGTATATGTTATTTTTTCTATGATAACAGCCCACACACAGGGACTTGTAAGAAGAAGAATAAGTGGATGGAAATATGGGTTGTTAATTAACAACGTAATTGAGGTTGCTTGTTAGGAGATATTTAACCTTTATTAGAGGAAGAATAAGTGTTTATGCCATAAATAGTAACTGGGGTTACTGTTCAGTCTTATTAGTTGCTTATATAGAACTTTATAAGCAAGAATTTTATGTAACTGGACCTTAGTTGAGAATCCCTCATACAGGCTTATAAGCATATACTGTATATATATCATATTTTTGCATTTTAACCTTTATTAATAGTCAGATCTTGCAGAAGCATTTGGCTAAATATGGTCTCTGAAAAGGTGTAAAAACTAAACATTCCATTCATATGCCCCGTTCTTACCATTATTACATGATTACCAGTATCTGTACATACACGTGCATACTGTATGTATGACAGTTTGCATGTACTGTATTATCTTTGTAGCGTTTGTAAAACTTGTATAACGAATTGCTGAATATGTAACATGACTCTCCAAATCCTTGTGATGCTTCATGCCTCCAAATAAACCTGATCATCATCTCTTTCAGTCCATTATCCAGCCCTCCACTGTGAAATGAGATTTTATTTCTATGAATCATTAGGCAACAGCCATGCCTCATTAGTGAACTAACGATCAGCCAAAAGTCTGAAGCGGATCTTTTCACAAACCAAACATTTCACTAACTGCAAACCCCAAACACCCCCGCGATCAAAATAGAAGTGTCCTGCACACGTAGAACCAGTACAAAAGTGCACGAGAAGGAAGGGTGGAAATTTGCTTACTTTGATGAGACACGCATTGGTCACCACTTGCTTTGGGTCCACTATATCAACCAGTGGTTCTTTCATCGCTACGTTTCTGATGCAGGTCATGTCAAAGCCGTAGACATTCTCCCACCCTGTACACACACACACACACACACACACACACACATTTCGTGGAATTAAACATGGTATTAAGTCTCAGTTTAATGGTTCAGTTGTTATCAGTTTAAGCTTTTATCATCTAAAATGAAAGCCTTTTATTTTTTATCACATATACATTACAGCACAGTGAAATTCCTTCTTCGCATATCCCAGCGTACTAAGGTCAGAGCGCAGGGTCAGCCATGGTACAGTACAGCGCCCCTGGAGCAGATAGGGTGTAAGGGCCTTGCTCAAGGGCCCATCAGTTGCAACCTGTTTGAGCTGGGAATCGAACCGCCGATCAGTAACTCAGTGCCTTAGCCCTCTTACAATCCTTGGTAATTATGTAAGATATTTCTACCATCCTCATCAGAATCACATTTCAGTTTTAACCCTTTCTTAACCCCCACGGTGCCTGAGGTTAGGTTGAAAAGATCCTATTGTGTCACTCTTCTTCGTTTTCTTTCTTGCTCCTATGTGGGATATTTTGACCTCACTTCATACTACATTGGTTTTGAAGACCATAACATTTCTCTATGTTGATTGAGTGCATTGCTTGATGTGGTGGCTTCAAATGAAAAAATGCCCAGCCTGAGCTACCATAATAAGAGCATGGGCAGCTTGGTGGTTAAGGTGTTGAACTGCTGATCAGAAGGTCCCTGGTTCGAGCCCCGATGCAGCCAGGCTTCCACTGTTGGACACAAGCTGGCAACCCGACCCTGTAAACAACTGCTAAGGAAACAACAGATATACAGTACTGTATCTCCAGGGTGGGGAGTATTTGTCGGCACATGGACATACCCTATATCACTAGCTAGTGTAACAAGGTACAGAGATGCATACACTTAGTAGAAGGTGGTAAGGATAAGAACACATATGCTTGACAGCTTGGAAAAACATATTTTTGTATTTTAAATATTTTAAGTCTGTGTCTGCTGGCATAAGTACAGACAGTCTAAGAGCTCTTGTCTGTTTCGATTATGATTTGAAGTTGCAGGAGCATCTGGGACGTTTTGACAGCTGGTATCTGAATTGATTAGGCTGAACGGAGCAAACTGAAATGATTACGCTTATGTTAGACTGGCATGGACATTTACAAGGACAGCCAAGACAGTGTTAAAAAAAAAAAAAAAAAAAAAAAAACTGCCACACATCCCACCAGGTCCATACATTTTGGAACAAAGATTTGGCATTTGGGCTCTGTGCACCACCACTTTGAGTTTGAAATGAAGGAGTCAAGATTGAACCAAAGTCAGTACACCTATTTTGTGGGGCTCATAAATAAAGGCAGACAAACATGTGCATGCCCGGGTGTGGCCTGTTCCCTCATTACTCATGATTAATCAAGCAGATAAAATATGGTGTATGGAGACCAAATGCCAAAAAAGTAAAAATAATTGGTCCAAAATTGATGGACCTCATTGTATTTCGGCTCTGCGGCTAGCAAGGACAATGCATATTATGAACATTAGTAAACATTACTTATAATCATGTCTACCTAGATCTCTAACATAGGTCTGTTCAAATGCATATGAATGCCAGTGATTATATATATATATATATATATATATATATATATATATATATATATATATATATATATAATATATAAATGTATGTATTCAAAGATACATGATGCCACGTCTGTCAAGTTTTACTAGCACAGGGAAAAACAAATGGTTGAAAATGAGCATTTTCAAACTTACCAATCTGCTGACAAATTTATCTCTCCCAAAAAACAACATAAAGTTCAGCATAACTTTAAATGCCTGTGCATTCTAGCTCAGTATATTACCAGGATGGAATTCCCCAGTGATGAGGCAGCTCAAGCACAAGGTTCATTTATTTCCTTCTTGCCATAAGGCTAATACACATGGGCTAGAACTCAGATTCGATTATGGGATATGGATGAGTGTGCGTCTGTGTATTGAGGAGAACTGAACAAGCTTGCCCACAGCTTCAGCTTTACAGAGCAATCTCAGTCAAATATAATGTGTGTTGACTTTACTGCATTAGTTATCATCACTCTGCCTGCAGCGGTGTGACTGTGAAATAAACTTGTGTCAAATCTGTTGCACACACACACACACACACACACACACGCCTGTACTCTGAGACTTTGTGCATACACTACTGTCTGCACTCACAGTGAATCTTGAAGTCCTTGTACTGCCTGTCCTCGATGGCCACGACATAGAGTGCAGCTCGGTCTGGGAACATCAGGCCACCGGGTTTCTGTCAAGACAGCACATGGGCTTACTGTCAAGGCTCACACATACATCCAAGTACAGTACACACACAAACAGCCGACACACAAGGCAGACAGACAGACCTACCAGCCACTTGTCTCTGGCATAGATGACAGTATTGAGCATAGACTCGTAGAAAAGGCAGTAGCCCATCCATTCTGAAATAATGATGTCGACCTTGTCCACTGGCAGCTCTGTCTCCTCGACTTTTCCTTTAAAGATGGTGATAACTGCAATGTAAAAACGATATGTAGAAACCCACACAGAAAAATCTCGCCAGATACGACTCGATGAGTCTGTGTCTCAACAAACAGATGATCACATTTTTGCAGAGCAGCTTGAGTGTGTGGGGGCTTGTTTTTCTATCTTGTTGTGGACCAAATGCCTAGTCCCCATTTAGAAACCTGGTTATTTATTTGTTTGTCTGTCTGTTTGTTTGTTTGTCAAAACGTTTCTTTTGGGATAATAAAGTGATGGCTAGGGTTAGATATAAATCTGGATATATGCATTAATAATCGCGGATTCAAGGTCCTCACAAGGATGGTAGAACAAATATGTGTGTCTGCATGCGTATGTGTGTGTGTGTGTGTGTGTGTGTGTTAGTATGAGTGTGAGTGTGTTTGGCTGGGAAGCAGGGTCACTCTATTCCAAATCTGGCATTTTTTCCAGCCAAGCTTTCGGCCTGCTTCCTTAGGGAGTTCTTGAATTTGTTTTTGGTAAGAGAAGACTCGGTAGGAAACCTGAAACATCCTATACCCTTCACCAGCTGTCCTGGCACACTGCAGCCCTGCTCCAAAACCTGAAATTGGTAAAGAGCTACGTATTTTCCTTGTATATCAGCACATTAATGCCCTATTTCATGTACAGTATATGTGCAGAGATGAAGTCTAGCAATAGGTTTTAATGTAGTTTGCATATATTCTGGACTTTACATTTACAAGACTAACAATATATGCATCATAAAGCTTTTATATAATTGCCTATTTGTATTTGTTTTCATTTGTTTTATTAGTTCTGTTTCTTTTGTGCCATTCAATATTGCCATCTACATGCCACAGTTCATTATTATTTGTATGGCTGGCTTTTATATACATATTCATAAGTATATATACTTATATACATATGTATATTGATATGCAGTATACATATACACACTGTAAGTATTCACAGAGCCCTTACCACTGTCCAGGTGATTGGCTTTGATGATTTTCTCAGAGTACTCTGATATACTGGAGCATTCAATCTGAAATGACAAGAACAGCACCAATAGAGCATTGTAAACTTTTAGATTTATGCCATTTATCAGGAGATCCAGAACTATTTAGTAGTAGTACTACTCTACTTAGATCCAGACTTCAGCATAGATCCAAATAATACAGCAAGCTTAGGCATTGGTGCTAATACACATTCTAGAATAGATTAGATTAGATTAGATTCAACTTTATTGTCATTGCACATAGTTACAAGGCAACGAAATGCAGTTAGCGTCTAACCAGAAGTGCAAGTTAGCAGTGCAATATAAACATATATACAGATCTATAAAACTTGTGTGATAAAAGTAAGGTCTATGTATAAATTGTATTACAGAAAGAATATATGTATATGAATATACAGTGTAAACTGAGCATAGATGGATAAATTAATGTACAGAATAATTGTAAATCTACAGATATGTCTGATTATAAATATGTGGAATAAAGATATACAGAAACTATATACAGTATAGGTGAATTTACATTATGTGCAATAGTATGAATATACATATGAATAAATATGAGTAATTTAGCCGCTGGATGGAAATGCAGAGTATACCTATACACACATCTACATATATGAATATACACATATTAGTATACAGTCCATGTGCAGACTGTACAAATGAATGAACGGGAAGTATTTACAGAGGTATTAAACAGGAATGTTGGGTTATCAGTGATGGTGGTATCGTCTATGTAAGCGGGACAATTCTAAATTGTACAATTAAACTGTATGTTTCCTTGTTACTGGGTGGTATCATCAAGGGTACATGTTTTGTACCTTTACTCAGTATCCATAAATACACAGAACAGCCATAACATTAAAACCACCAGCCTAATAGTGTGCATGTCCCCCATACTGTATGCTGGCAAAACACTTCAGACCCGGTCAAAACATTGAGCTCTGTGTCCTGTTTGTTCCTTAAACCACTCTTGGTCAATTTTTTTGTGCAAGTGTGGCAGAATGAATTATCCTGTTGAAAGCCACTAATATTAGTGAATACTGTTGACATGAAGGGATGCAACAATGTTTTGGTAGGCGGGATGTGTCAAAGACCCAGAGATTCTCAGCAGTACTAGAGATTCCCAGAGCATATCACACTGTCTCCACAAGCTTGCCTTCTTCTATTAGTGTATCCTGGCGCCATCTGTTCCCCATGTAAGCAAAGCACATGCACCTGGATATCCATATCATGTAAAAGCTGAAAACCTGATTCATTAGACCAGGCAACCTTTTTGCCTTTGCTCCATGGTCCAGTTCTGATAGCCATGGAACTAATTTTTTTTTTTTATAAACTGTGGTAAGTCACTTGTCCTAAATTATTTTCAAATTGGCTATGCATTACACATAAAAGGGAAAGATACAGTATATTTATGCTTATGATGTAATCATCTACTGCATGCAGCATTACAAATCATGTCAAACTCATGCTGTACTGTTACAAACTGTCTACACTATTTAGCCAGAACAGCACTTTTACAATCTACTTCTTAGAATATGCCTGTGCCATCAGGAAAGAGAAACTCCATAGATGTGATAACCTGGTCATTCAGGTGATCATCTGACTTCGTTTTATTGCCTCATAATGTTGCTGAGTGAGCCTATACCTGACCAACTTAAGCAACCCCAGATCAAAACACTGCCTCCAAAGGCTGGTCCACTATGCATAATGAGTACCTTGCTTCATGCACTTCCGTTTCTTACCTTGAGTCATCGTCCTGAAAAAGTGTTCAGCTCCAAAGTCCAATCCTTATGCTCCCTAGCAAACTGAAGTCTGAGTAACAAGTAGTAACAGCTGGTTGTGTTCTCATCGCATTGTGTGCATATGGAAATGCTCTTACTTTTGCTATTAAATAAATCTATGGTTTTTACATAAGATTTTTTCCCCCATGCAAGTGATCTCCATTCATGACTTTTTCTGAACACATTTCTCCCACACAGTTGACGGTTCAGCACTATCCTTTCACGTTTTAATAATGTGTTGAAGGGTTCTTAACCCAAGTTCAAGTAATTCTAAAAATCCTTAACTGTTTTCTTTGCTTGATGCAGCTCAATAATTTTATAAATAACCTTTGTGAAGATTGTGGGTTACTGGGTTACATATCAGAAGGGTGGGGTTCCAAGCCCCAGCATCACCAAGCCGCCATTGTTGTGCCCTTGGATAAGGCCCTTAATCCTCTATGCTCCAGGGGCAACATACTGTATCCTGGCAGACCCTAGCTTCCTAACTGAAAAAAAAAAAAAGAATAATTTTACTGTGCTGTAATATATGACAAATAATCGAATATTTATTGACTTTATTATTTATTAAAGATGTGGGTCTTCAGTCTTTTATGTCTTAATGCAGAGTGGATCAGTTTACACCACAGTTTTAAATCAGAGGCTGTAAGGCTGGAATACTACCTGATGCACCACCACACCACCTTCTTTCTTTTCTTTTTCTGTTCCAATGTCTTTCACAGTTAGGAAAGGCCAGCGAGACAAAGACAGCCAGGTAGTCTAGATATACCAGGGCTGTGTTAAACACACAAGCACACAAGGTTATGTGTCCTCTCTTTACCTGCTATTCACCACCCTATCCAAGCTCCCTTGTGCTCATTAGAGTAGGCCATGAAAATTCTCCTCAGGATTTAACAGAGACTGACTCCACACTAAAAGGACTGAGGTACATTGTGGGAGGAAGGGCATTAATGAGAACACTGCATCTTGGCTATTATCAGCACACTGTTCTCAAGGGAAAGATGGTTGGATGGAGAGTAGGGAGAAATTTAGATTTAGGCTGTCAGTTTTTTTGCTTTCTCTCTGTGTTATGTACCCTTCGTTAGAGTCTGCAGCAGCCATCCCCATCTACTTTGCATTTCCCATGCATAGACAGATCACGTGAGTGACTGTCTCGCTTGCTCTCTGAGAGAAAAATATATAACACGGAAAAGAGAGAGACGAACTATAGATGACAGGTGCACCGCAATAAGTCTATCTCACCCAGCACTTTACCCTGCGCTAAAGGGGAGAGGCGTTTGACACGTTATCAGAGGCAAGCATACTAACTCACGGATTTAATCATGACAGTGTGCTACTCCCTTTGATTTCTGTGCGATTGGGCACGAAAACTTGTTAAAAGTTCTTATAACTCTTTCCCACTGTCTCTGCGTCTCAGTTTTAGGTTCTGCATTTCACAAAATGCCGATGCAGCTGTTTTTGAAGTAATATAGAAAAAAGCTCTCGCAGTACAGTACACCGTGTTCTCACGGGGTGAGATGCAGATTGGGAACGGCGGATGCAGATGCAGATTACTGTGGTGTGCAGACTCATTTCTTTAATGTTTTGGACATTAATATTACAAGCCTGAGTGAGCCCACTGGTTCATTCTTCAATTTAGGAACGCAGTGCAGGCATTCGTGTCAGTGAACGCCTACAGTACATGTGATGGCCCTATACACTTTACTCTTTGGCATTCGGCTTTTATGAGGCCCTGCCGGGAAATTCTGATTACCCCAGAGTTAGCACTTCAGAACAGAAAGGTTCAGATTCAGATGAACTCGGTTACATCTCATCCATGGCACAGACCCAGAGGAAAGCCGGCTCTGCTGACACTCATGTAATAAGAGCTGGAAGTGTCAGGTACATTTGAGTCTGCCAATGAAGTGTGAGAATGCCTGTACAGTAGCGGAGGTAATAATCTGCTCGTTCTCCAGAGAAGAGCAGCCATCCATGATGCTATTTTTGTAATCAAGCTCCAACATAGCAGCACCCTGCAGATTTGTAGAGATCTAGCCTTCTTACCCCGTACACATGCTTGGCACCGGCCTTGGCAGCAAACATGGACAGGATGCCAGTACCACTCCCTACATCGAGCACGATCTTGTCTTTGAAGACATGCTTGTTGTGGTACATGGAGTTCCTGTAGGTCAGTGTTCGGACCTCGTCCTTCAGCATTTCCTACAATATGAGACGATAAAGAACTTGATCAATCATATGCGTGTATTAACTGATTGACTAATTAATATCCATTACATCCATATTACAGTCCTTTGATAAGTAATGATTGATTAAATAAATAAATAAATAAATAAATAAATAAATAAATAAATAAAGAGCTTTTGAAGTATATATACTAAATGACTAATTTATAAGCAACAACTATACACTTGCACATTGGTGTAATATATCTAATCAGCCAATCATGTGGCAGCAAAGCAATGCATGAAAAAAAAATGTTTTAGTGTCTTTGCCTGCGACATGGATGTTGGTGCCAGATGAACTCGTTTGCGTATTTCACTATTTTAAAGAGTTAAGGAGATCAAGCCAGGTCGGGTTTGGCATGTAATTCATTTCGAAATGCTTTTCTGCTCATCACAGATGTAAAAAGTGCTTATTCATGTTAGACTGTGCTGTCAACTTAAAGCAGTCTGGCTATATCCTTTGAACTCTCTCATCAACAAGACTGCTGCGCAAGTGCGCCTGCAGGTTAATCCTTTCAAGCATGTGGAAGGGACGATGTCATAGCCTACTAAGAGCAGTTGCTAAGGTCAAACATAAAGTTATGTGTATAGGTGACTTTAGAACAAGTAAATAAGCTTAGTTTCATACTACAGTATTTAGTTGACATTGGTTGAACATATATCAGTCTAGAACCTGGGTTAACCTATAATTTCTGCAATATTAATAAGATTAGTTCTGCTAGTCATCAGAGTGTCATAATGGGTTGGTAAGGATGATTCCAAAGTCGCCCGACTCCCCAAGTGCCGTTAAAAAATGCTATGGCAGTTGAAATGGGTCGTGGCTGGGGCCTAGTACGTCTCAAGCGGTACAACTGCAAATCACTATAAGTCATCCGTTAATCTTTTTAGAAAGATTAGTTACTGTAAGTATTAATATATTACTTTTCATTGGACCTTACAGTGAAGTGTCACCTTTAGTTTCTATTAGTCGAATAGGGGAAATAACATAAAGGCAGGTATGCAATTATCCCCTAAATGTCAGAAATTTTAAAAGCCTATTTTCAGATCTGGATTGAAAAGTTTTTTTTATTTATTATAATTTTTTTTTTATGAAGCTTGACAACAATTCTTGTTACATTTGTTTCAAAATGAGAATGAGGTGAAAAAACCCAGTTAAACATGAACGTTCACTTCCCATACCGTATACAGTACCATTGAGTGTGGCGTTTGGACCAAATCAATGTTTTATTTTTTTGCTATTTATTTCCTACATTATAGAACAATACTGGAGATTTTAAAACTAGGAAATAACACATATGCCATTAGTACGGTGAAGTGAATATGTGACTCTTCTCGATATCTTTTTTATCATAATAAATTATAACATCTCTTTTACTTATGTTGATTTTTTTTCCACTCAGTGTAGTAAATAAAGATTCAACATCAATCCAAAAAAGGTTTATACTGTATATATACTTTCAAAAAAGAGATGCAATACAGATTCCACATACATTCCGAGACAGCAGTTGGCAAACTAATCTTTATACCGTGATATGTCATCAGCATGTCCAAAATCACGGCATACGAATGTCCGACCTCAAAGTAACGTTGAATAAATTCTATTTCCTTGCTTTCTAATGAAAGTTTTCATTATTTTCCTAGGTTTGCAGACCGAAAAAATTGTTTAAAAGTGAAGCAGAACACACAAGAAACAAAGTTAGAGGCACAATTTCCTACTTCCTGTTTATCTTGAGTGACAGTTGTCTCGTCCAATCAGCGGTAAGAATTTAATTCGCAAAATATACCTACCTTTTCCGGTTTGTATCTGACTGGCCGAGAAGTGCAATACAAATGAACAAATCCGAAAACAAAATAACAAAAACAAAACAACAAAACCCCAAACAAAATAACAAATTAGTTTCGGGTTTTGTTATTTTGTTTTTCGGATTTGTTAATTTGGTTTTGAATTTGTTATTTTGTTTTGGGTTTTGTTATTTTGTCTTTGAGTGTTATTTTGTTTTCGGTTTTGTTAATTTGTTTTGCACTTCACGGCCACCGTACATTAGTAACAATAATTAAGTTACTTAATCACAGTCAGTTGCTATTTTAAGCCTTTTTTAGCCTTTCTGGAACAGTTCTTGCAAGAACAGTATTGTCAAGTGCATTTGCAAAACCCATCAAACACCATGATGAAACTGGCTCTCTTGAAGACAATCCCAGGAAAGCAAGACCAAAACTACCTCTGCTGCAGAGGGGAAGTTCATTTAGAGTTACCAGCCTCAAAAATCGCCAATTAACAAACAGCACCCCAGATTAGAGCCGATATGAACAGACACCTCTCAATATCAACTGTTCAAAGGAGATTATTGCACATTTTGGATGCCTCCAGCATAAAAATCAGGAAAGACTATGAAATTAAATGGTGTGTCCAAACTTTTGACTGCTAGTGTTTCACATTGGAATCTGCTTGGAATCTCAATTACTCATCCATCAAATGCGGTATACTCCCCACCTGAAGCTTATTGACCTAGTCTGCATTTCTTATCATACCTTTAAGAATTTTCGTATTTAAATAATATATCTAAACAGGGATGATATTGTGATCCGAAAGGATCTACAGCATATCCTAGTAGAATACCCAGACTTGTATGAAAGTCATCCTACCTCGTGGATGCCGAAGTGAGCGTAGGAGTCAAAGTAGTAGTCTCTGGAAGTCATCTCTTCTGGATTGAGGAACTTGGCCATCTTGCCTCGGCCGGGGCAGCTGGACAGGGACGCTGCATGGGGAGTATGCGCGTTGTGTGAAGGGTGTGTTGGCCGTGGCCCGTGGTTGACCGAGGGCACTGGTTTAGGCAAAGGAGAGGGTTGCACTGACTGAGATGGTGCTGAGCTGAGAGGCTGTTGCTGTTAGAGCCGACAGGAAAGAACAAGAGGCGGACACAGAAAAAGACAGAAAGAGAGAAGAGAGAGGACTGTGGTACTCATGAGCTATATTTAGACAAGACACAGTCGAGTTAATTTTCTTGACCCATTTGTAATATTTTTTTTAACCTATCACCACAAACTGTACTCCCACCACTGCATTATCAAGCCTTGACTGCTTTTTGGACAGTTTCTATATTGGGTTCGGAGACACCCTATTTCCTCAAATAAAATAATCCTCCTCCACACACAGGCTGTCTAGCATCTCTGTGCAGGCTTTGTGAGATGGTGGGGGAGTGTTTGAATACATTAACAGGAGCGTCAGGACCGGAAAGAAAGCAGCCGGCGAAAGGAGTGGCACATACGGTGAGCGTCCCTAGCTTTGATTAACATGTTCACTACCTACCGAGAGAAAGAAAGAGAGCACAAGGGACAACAAAGCCCTCACTGACATAAAGGAGTTGATTAAACAACACTTAACATTATAGTAGACAGAATGCGTCCAAGACCTGTGCTACCTGCATTAACAATGATATACTTATTAATAACAAATGCAAAATTTGTGCACTTGCTAATTTGCATTCTGTACAGTGCCAGTTGAATCTAAATGCATCACCTTGAATATTTTAGTATCACTGCTGCTTTTGGTATGTCTATTACTATATACAACATATTATAATGACAGTATTAGCTCTCTCAGATGTGTGTTACCAAAGCACAAAATGAAGTATGAGTCATAACATTAATCCTAATATTGTGCAGGTTCCCCCAAGAGGAACTTTCCCCTTGGTCCCTCTAGGAGAGTGCTGTGGTGACTGGCACCAGGACGTTGGCCGAGGATCCTTTGGGTGCTGCGGGATGTGGGGTGGGTCAGACTTGTTTGTCAGGCGAATCCTAAAGGTGTTCTCCCTACTGTAGAAGACGTCTTAAAGGAAAAAACGCTGAATTAGGGTTCTACATGACAACAAGTACTGATGGACAAGCATTTTGTTCTTGTTGCTATCCCTTTGCTGAATGAGCGAAATAAAAGCCGACTGTTATCAGTTACTGAAGCCAACCGATCTGACTTGCTGAAATGACAAACTTCTTAAGAATTATGTTTAAAATGGTGTTTAAATAGCCTTTAAAAAATGTTTATTATTATTTTCCTGAAATCTGCAGCATCACTGAGAGTCAGTCTGTCTTATTTCCCAGCTGCGGCTTGAACATATGGCAAAATTGAACACCATAGAAAAAAAATGATATAATGCACAGCTTGATGCTGTCAAGTACTAGACAAAGTTTAATAACCATTGCTTAGACATTATCTAGTAGCAGTGGGGGCTTTCATCTTGTGTCTGTGTATGTTTGGGATTATAGATGTAGTGTGTGTGTGTGAGATGTCCCTCTGTATATATATATATATATATATATATATATATATATATATATATATATATATATATATATTGTATATATATATATATATATATATATATATATATATATATATAATATATATGTCCAAACACTTTAGCCTAAAATTCACACACCACTGGAGCTGCCCTTTAGGTAGGGGTGACTTTCCAGAATGTTCCCATTAAATAGAATAGAGAGAAAATGCCAGCACAATGGGCAGCACTGAATAGCTGACCTTTAAAAGCAGGAGAACAAGGAATTCTGTTAAACAGGATAAGCTATATTTTTATGCATTATGCAGGAGTTAAGGCAGCCTAGTGGGGTAAGTTTCCAGCAACTGGCCTCAATCAAATTTCCTTCAGTCCCTCTAGATTACCATTTATATCACCTGCTATATACAGAAAGCTATGGCGCCTGTAAGAAAGCAAATTTCATTCCAGCCAAGGGTAGTGCTGCAGCTCTCTACAGACTTGCACTAGTTTACAAATGATTTTCACCCCTGCTAATGCGCCGGGCATTGGTGTTTGAAAGTGGTTGGGAACAGCGGCTAATGCGGCATCTAGATTCCATAATAACGCTAACCCACAGTGAGGAAAGCGGCCACTTCGAGAGGCATCAATCTGCCATGATAGTATCTAACAGCAGCAAAAGAAAGGCACAAATGTCCTTCTCATCGCAGCCAGCTAAACAAATCCTATTTCACTGTCTATTTTTAGTCTAAATAATAAAAAAAAAAAGCCAGAGGCTGAAACTGCACTTAAAATGTACTTTTGTGTGAGAGAGAGTAACAAAAAGTTAGAAAAGGAACCCACACATCAAGCATTTACTGTAGATACCAATAAGAGCAAGATGCATGGTGAGACGTATCTCAAAAGTTGATGGCTTTTTGATTATTAAATATTTTGTATTTGCACAAAAATAGAAAAAATAATTATAGTTTTTTTTTTTTTTTTTAGAATGTCTTGAATACACATTTATCACAGGTAACATTACTGCTTCTGGGCAAAATCAAGCATTATTTTTTCTGACATATCAAAGTTGATGATCTTGAGAACATCTTAAAAAACAGATTACTTTAACATGGTGTGAAGTGAAGAGGTTCAGTAAATGGTACAACAGAACAGTGTTAATCTTGCTATAGTTTGTATGTATTGCAGCTTTGATTATGAATAATCCTATGCAAAGTTCAGTCAACATTTCAACATCTCTCTCTCTCTCTCTCTCTCTCTCTCTCTCTCTCTCTCTCTCCTCTCAGTGGTTTCAAGGGCAGTCAGTGAGCTGAACCAAACAGCGCAAGCTCACGTCACCTCTTGGCTATGCAATTAATACACTGTGTGTCATTTAGGAACCACCTGGACCCACTATTTATTAAAGTCTTTTATATAGTTCCACTGTATATTTAAGACATTGTATATGTATATGTTGTGGGAAATAGGCAGTGACTTCATGACAGACATTGCACAGGCGGTTCAGTTCTCTCTCACTCACTTATTCCCTGTATTGCTTATCCTGTACAGCAGGGGTGGCCAAGTTCGGTCCTAGAGAGCCGCAATCCTGCAGAGTTCAGCTCCAGCCCTGAAAAAAAAAACTCTCCTGCCAGTAGCCTTAGTAGTCCTCAAGACCTTGATTAGCTTGTTCAGCTGTGTTTGATTAGGGTTGGAGCTGAACTCTGCAGGATTGCGGCTCTCTAGGACCGAACTTGGCCACCCCTGCTGTACAGGGTCACAGAAGACCTGGAGTCTTTCCTAGGGGTCTCAGGGCATTAGGCAGTGTACACGCTGGACAGGATGCCAGTCCAATTTCCATATCTACAGTATAAATGGGTGCAAATGATCATTTGAATTATTTTCACTCTATGGTGATGTTATCTGAAAGATTGAGTCTTCACTACCACTTTAGCAGCTATATCTGTGTACTAGTTAACAATCAGGACCAGGGCTGGCTCCAGAATTGCTTAAAATGAGGGGCATTAGGTTTTCAAAGGGGAAAATATGTGCTTACACTAGTGAATTCCACAATTTTCAATCAAGTAATCTTACGCTTGGTGATATGAAACAATCATGCAGGAAATTTTCTCACAGTATAGTATTAAACACAGGCACCTGGCACTGCAGTATAATCTCTTGGCCTACAGACCCACAAGGCAGCAATGTTGCTCAACAGGTCCAATCATATGGCATCATATTAATGCCTCTTTACTGAACAGAAAACATTTTTTTACACAAATTTTCACTTACTGAAACTCCTTTACTGTCTCCTTCCATCAAGATCTCAGACAAGCTCAGACAGCCTGACAATACGCTACAAACCAGAAAAATCAGAGACTGGAAGAAGGCCAATTGTAATTTGGCTGGTTCTGATTGGCAAGGAAACCGCGAATCAGAATTAATCATCTTACAGCATTTCTTCTTCAACTGAAAGATGTTGAGAAAGCGAGAGCTTTGATTGAGCGAGCCAAAGTGCAAGTGTTTTTTTAAAAAAATTATATAAAACGTGCACCTGAAAAGTTTTTTAAATTCAAAATTTAAGGCCATACTTGGCAGAGCATGTGAGTGCACGAATGCACAAACACATTAACTGATTTTAAATACTTTGATGTATCCTATATCCTCCTTCAGGTTTCCTTTCAGATTTCAGCCAGGTCTCTGAGACATGCTGGGGATGCATTGTTCATTTACCGTCACATTGATATCACTTGGCCAGACAACCATTGGCTCATGAGAACCAGGGACAGGAATCCAGGCAGGGAGCCCACTGCAGGTATAACCTGATTGACAGATTCCTTAGCATATCATTGTGCATACACAATTTAGAGTATCCTTTTATTGATTACATCATGATTTTTTTTTTCATTTCACTGCTCTTCCCAATGTGCTGCCCTTGTGTAACATATGCATACACTAAGGTGAAAGGTGAAGGGGGAATATTGGTGTTAGGGGGCAAGTGGAGCATTTGTTGTGAGGTTTAACAGCACCGCTCCCCCTGTCCATCTCTAGAACTGGCCACAATCAGAACTGGTCTGTGACAGTGATTTATAATATTGACCTTGTTTATTGTAATGCTCTGAGTCACTTGAGGACTATAGAAAGTAAGGAATAAAAGACTGCCATGTTCTGTTGCAGAAAAAAAAAAGTTTGGTAGTGTGGTGTGTTCCATTGCAAAAATAACTTACTGTTATCACCCTGGAGTTTCAATAACACCATATCCTGTAATGTTTTATTCCTCAGCAAATTGCTAACTTGCAGCCTTCTGAATCTATTTATGAATCCCATAGTGTGCGTCTTAATAATGTGTGGTATGTGCATGCAACAAGCTAATTAATTTCATTACCAAAATTATTGAAGCTAGTTTTTAATAAGGAAAAGGAAAGCACCTTGCCATGTTACTCTGAAAACACAACGTCACCTTTCTTAAAGTCTTCCATAAGGACAGCGCCTTGAAAAGTCAGACCTCTTTAATAAACGCCGGATAAACACCGTGTCAACCACTGCACCATTTTAAATGTCCAGATGTCTCCACACGGAAAAGAATATCTGACAAGTTTGACCTTGTGATGACATCTGGCTGGTCATCATGAGTAAAGCGGGGTTTTTATTTATTTATTTTTTTTTAAGTAACACTAGCTGCAGATGTTTTCTTTCGGTTGCTTAAAGATTTCAATTAGGGTTAGATTAGATTTGGATTTAATTCACTACATAATATACTATATATACTGTATATTAGTGCTCCTCACAAAGACAGCATGACAAGTGTGTGTATGTCTATGGTGTGTGTGTATGAGAAAGAGACACAGAGAGAGAGCGAGAAAGAGAGAGAGAGAGAGAGAGAGCAGCACCATGGAGAGCGCTCTTAAAATTCATGTAAAAGCACAGCACTAAAAAAAAAAAAACTTGTTTTACACACTTTATAAATAATTATATATGTTTGTACAAAAAGAGGAATATAAATACCCTTTGACACGACAGTGTCAGTGTTAGTGCCTGCTATACCTACCTGCAGATCATTTCTAATCAGTGTGTGGCAGTAACCTGACTCCTCACTGCTAAACAGAGGGCACATCACATCACATACATACTATATACATTATATATTTACCTTCATTGTGTATTACTGCTATCAACAAAAACACCATAAGTAATATGTGTATTAGAGTATTTATTTTTTATGACTTACCTCGGGGCTGTCCGGTTCCGCCATTTTCCTCCGGAGGAGCAAACAGCGGGATGAGTGTTTAATTCCCATAAGAGCCTCCGGGATGTGCTGCGCTACACCGACCTGAAAGATGCTCAGAAATCCTGAATGAATGAATGAATGAATGACAAGAGCTTCTGAAATTGATCAAGAGTGCGAAATGGAGCTAAAAACGAGGTGAGATTCGAGCCCCTGACCGAGGTGAAGTCCGAGAGAAAACGCACACCTGGAAACTCGCAGCGTCCATGGCGGGAAAGTTCGCAGAGATATCCACACCGGCCCGGTGCTTTAGGACTTGTCTGTGGCTCTGTGGTTCAGAGGTGAGAAGCGATAGGGATCATGTCTCTATCTGACTACACGGTTTCTACAGCCTGTTAACCGAGAGCTCCTCATTCTAGTCTACACGAGAGGAGCGAGCCGGTGTCGACGCAGGCACAAGTTTCATCCGGAGATGCGCAGATGCCCTTCATGTCTCCTCTCCGTTCCTGATCTTAGGAATCTCAGGATTCAACGGAATGACTTTTCATCTCCGAGTCGCATTTATTTATTCCCGCGTGCAACAATGGAAAGTTTCGTTTACGCGGGAGGGGGGGGAACGTCTAATATGTCCAGACCGCGGTGTTAAAACAGGCAGAAAATCCCGTTTCAGCGCGTGTGTGTGTGTGTGTGATCTACCTTCTTGGCTAATCTTGGCAGACAAATTAGTTGGATTCCGTTAGATGAAGAGCTGCTTTCATCTAGCCGCCTCAACGGCTGAGAACGAAGCGCGCGGACACACACACGCACAGCGCGCGCTCGCTCTCTCTCTCTCTCTTTCTCTCTCTCTCTTTTGTGCATCCTGTGCAAGCCTATACCCCCTTTGCACCTTCAGGGCTGTGAGTTCAAATCTCACCCCCCAGTCTGTGCGCATGTTTTCCTGGTGGGTTCTCAGTTTCCTCAGGGTATTCCAGTTTCCTCCTGAAACCTAATTGCCATTTCCACATTATCCATAGTTTGTGATTGGTGTGTTCGTAGGAGTGAATGGTTGTCAACTGCAAGATGTTGAAGTCCTCAGGTCCTCCCTTGGTGTGGAGTCAACGAGTCATTGAGTGAAACAATGATGGTAGAAAAAAAAAAAAAACAAGAAGTGAAAACCACTTGTTCAGAACAAAAAGTCTTGAATTTGCTAGGGAGCATAAACATTAGACAATTTGACCCTATTCCAGAGAGATGGATGCATCAGGGTTGGAAGGAAAGTGCATGAAGCCATGCACCCATCATGCATAGTACCCTGTATACAAGCCTATAGGGGCAATGTTATAATCTAGGGTGGCTTCAGTTGGGCAGGTCCAGCCTCAGCAATGTTATGTGGCAGTGAAATGAAGTCAGCTGCTGATCTAAATGTTGTGTCACAACAATGGAGGCTTTCTTCCCCAATGTTACAGGGCTCAAATAGTGAACAAGTGATTCTGGCAAAATGAGGAATCATTTTCACACAAGAACTGGCCCACTGCATTGTGTGCTGAAATCAAAACCATTGAATGCAATCTTAGAGTGTGCAACTTTTTATGTCCAGGCAATGTATGTGAGTCTTGTCTTTTATGTATGCTGTTGGAACAATCTAATTTCCCACTGGGATCAATAGCATGTTATCTAATCATATCAGGTTTCACATTATGTTATCTTCCATAAACTGCTTAGACTGATATTGGACTGTCTAATTTATTAAGTTAAATATGGTAGTGCGGCAGGTAGCCTTGATGATTTATAGGTCTAGGGTCTCAGTTTAGTCCAGAGTTCAGGTTTCTGTCATTGTAGTGTTTCTTATATTTTGCTGTAAAAACATGGGCTTCCTCTGTGTTCTCCAGTTTTCTCCCACCTCCCAAAAACATTCTGGTATGCGAACTGGCTATGTAAAATTTTCAAAGGTGGGGACAATCGTATAAATATGTCTTTGTGCATGGTCCACTGTGATAGACTGGCGTCCCGTCATGGTTGTATTCCCTGTGATAAGCTATGGATCTACCACAACCTTGACGAGGATAAAATTGGTTAATGAAGATGTATGAGTGAATTAAGCATTATTTCTCTCTTCCTCTCTGCTCTTTTTCTCTTTAGCTTCTTACAACATTAAAAATAATGGTACAGTAAAAATGGTCTGTCATGCAGCTAATTTGAGGTAGAACAGCAAACTTTTTTTGCAACTGGCAAAGTTGATTTGTCTCGCGACATTACAAGTATTTGGCATTTTCCAAAGCATCAAAAACTCATACCGCTACCCCACCCACCTTAAACTCATTGTCTAGATATTGCATCACATTCGTGATGGGCTACCAGACAGCAGATCTTAGTTCCAACGCAAACTCACTTTAATTTTTTATGTACTAAAGAAGATCTACTAGATCAAGAGTATAAAGTTATAACAACGCTAAACTTTGTACAAATCTTCAAAATCTTTCATAATTAAACAAATGTATTCGAAAACAATTATGTCTTCCTTTCCTGCACTTATTTGTGGATTTATTAGACTTAAATAACAAGAGGACAAACAAGACAACATGGGGTGAAATAATTATGATAACTGAATGACAAGTGTACTTATCTGAATTCCATTAAAAATAAATATACAAAAAAATAATAATAATAAGCTGGCGTAAGAAGCCAAATTCAAACATAAATGTAAGTCCTAAATCCCAAAAGCCTAATCCAACCCATTATCCAAATGGCCCAATTTGTTGGAGAAAAAGATGGAGACTGTGCTATTTATATCCAATCATTTCTGCTGTCTGTTGTGCTCAGTGAATGACAAGACTGACTTGCTGTCTTTACCCTCATACTGTATGTGACATGCCTTTAAATAAGTACAAGACGATCGTTAACCATGTTTTATGCATAGAATATCCTGTTAATACTGATGCTAAAGCATGAAGGTTATTTTAGGACTAGCCTATAGCGGTCCTCTCCTCCACCCACCCATCATATTCCTGTATAATTCAGCAGGTTAGTGACAAGTGATGCATAGTGTTCTGAGCAGACTACACTGCATATGGCTAAAACCCACACTGCTCTGCTCTACTCTGTCCATGTAGAGCAATTACTACACAGACAAAGAGGACTGCATAACCATACATAAAGTAAAGTCTTCAATTTTCGCTCTGGACTTAGCTGCAGGATTGAGTTCGGAAACATTGTTTTTTAAAATGAAGCATTTTTTTAAACAAGAAGCAAGTTTGTTTTAATAAACAAAATAATGACAATCAAGATAATAAGATATACAGTATATTTATATAAAATGCATTTAAGTTGTTATACGCCTGTCAATATTAGGTATGAAGTCCATTATTCTTCTAAACCTGCTGGATCTGGCTGGGCATAGAGTCAAAAAGACATCTGCAGTTCTCTCGTTTCACTTGCTAAACCCATGCCTGATTGATTGCTTCCTGAATATATCATGCACAAAAGTTTCTTGACCGCTAATTGCCTTAATTCACCATTGTCCAACAGTTTTCTATTGGGTTTAGGTCTTGAGATGACCCAGGCCATGGCTACAGAAGCTGAATACCATTGTCAGTCACATAGACAGTTTTTCACTAGATTTTAGGTTAATTCTTCATTTTAGGTTAACTCTTCAGCCAGATTATTGAACTAATTATTGAAATCATCTTTTTGTGCACAGCGAGAACTATAATAGTATGCACAGCAAATGTTGTCTTAATACTTAATACCACCACTGTAGTGTGAACAGTTGAACAGGAATTTATTCTGTCTAAAGTCTATCTCGGTCGCAAAGCAAAAAAAAAACAACAAAAAAAAAAAAAAAAGAGATATGATTTGCACACAAGCAGCTTGGAGCATACAGGTTGTTACAAAAAATATCTTGCTCAAGGGCACCATGACAGTAAGAAGTGCAGGATAGCTCAATATGGCTTGACTTGTTTACACTTTCCTCATGTCTGGCACAAAAGTGGATTGCTTGTCCCTGTCAACATCTGATGCCTCGCCTCCCCCAGGATAGGTGGAGCTGGAAGTCTGCTAAGAGTGCTAAAGGAGATATCGGCACTTATTAAATGCAAGCAATCACGTACACATGGTTTTCAGGGTGAATCTCCTGAAAATACAAAGCCTACTCCAGGACCAGTGTGCAGGTTGGGAATATTCTCTAGATGTGTCATGCAGGGCTTCATATCCACTCGCACTCATTCACCCAGGGATACATTAGAGTCACCAGTCCTCCTGCTGGAATGTTCTTTTGTCATGTGGAAGGAACCTGGAGAAATCAAATAATATAGACTAGTACTATCAATTCCATCAGCTTCAGCACCATGAAGTCATCGACTCAGTATGTGCAATAAAATGCACAGTTCACAGTACACTGTTTTACAGAGGCTTATATAAGTATGAAGCATAAGACTTTTTAGTTAGGGCTTGTTATGGCAAGGACTCTCTGTATTATACAGTATTATTGCAGTGCCCTTTCAGCATAGGTCAAATACTGAATACATACTATATTCTCAGCAGAATTCTTTTTACAGTAATAATGTATTCTTACCATGTATGTAACACATCATGTAACATGATGACTGATATCACAGAGGTAAAATTATTCGATCATATTCAATCTGTTCTACATATTTCAAAGCAGTGCTTACTGTATGATTATTTTCAGCTTTGAAATACATAAGAAAATAGCAGGCTGCTTATAGAAAAGGTTGATATACAGTAGGATATATATTTTTAAAATATAATCATGAAAGTGTGGAAGTTTTTTGTGAAAAGAATATTAAATAGCTTTTGTCCAAAAGTGTGAATGCAATGCTTGCTGACCGCAGCCTTCAAATGACATTTAAAAACACTGATGGATTCATTAATTTGTCCATTGTAGTAGTTGATTGACTCTATGATTAGTGAAGAGAATATTTGTCTGCATATTTGTAAATCCGAACATGCCTGTCTATGGTTTCCCAGTCACGTTAATTGGAAGGTAATTAAGCATAGCCAGCTGTGGAACCTGAAGGATACAACTGAGCTGACAGTACAGGATCCTGATTGGATGATTGATAGGTAAATATGGTGTGATTAACCTGGTAAGCTGTGAAAGTAAATTCAAAGCTTTTTTAGGCTAATCTAAGGAAAGCTTGATATGTGCTCACTGTCAGGATGTTAAATGTTTGCTATTAAGTACAGCAAGTGATAAGATCATGGTGATCCAATGGGCAACCTTGTCACCTGCACTGGCTAGATTTTCAAAGATCTTGCATGTTCTCCTGTAGTCCACATGGGTTTCCTCTCTCTGAGTTTCCCAGTTTTTATCATCCAGTCCTGCACTGTGCAGGTAAGGTAAGGTTCAATTATTTGTCACAAATAATTGCTGTACAGCACAGTGAAATGATTTGGAGCAGATAGGATTAAAGGCTTTGCTCAAGGGCTCAACAGTGGTAATATTTAGTAAATATGTAGTTCATGTACTGTAGTACTGTATGCTGAGAAGTGTCCTCAATGCAGCCATTTTTGTGAATGATAGCCAATTATGTTTGGTTCCTTGAGATATGGAAGTACTTCAGTCTGTAAGAGGTGTTTTATAAACTGCTTTTATTATTGTACAGTACATTAGACATTAGTTGTGGGTGAGTTGGTGCTTTTGCATTTATTATTTAAACTATATTTCTAATTGTTTCCTATCAGTCATGAACAAATTTAATATACGTGCAGTACTGTATATTTGCCTTGCATTTTTCTTATGGGCTAATTAGAGAAATACTCAGCTATGGAACTTTTGCTCTTGACCATTGGTGCCTTGACCAATTAATGAGCGTGCAATGCGACAGTTGCAGAAGAAACCCCAAATCTACATCTAGGCTCATTAGCAGTGTGGTCCTTACACTTTTAATAATGTGACATGTAAATGCACTTTAAGAAACTTCTTTGCGCAATGGGAGAAGCAACCAACTCTTGTCTAAATTGTACTATTCCCAGTCACCACTGTAAAGCATTGAGCAAATACAGTATGACATGTACGTTATTTTTTTTTCCTCCCATGTCCTGACATGTTTAAAGAAATGGGTGGCTGTGTGTGTGTGTGTGTGTGTGTGTGTGTGTGTGTGTGTGTGTGTGTGTGTGTGTGTGTGTGTGTGTGTGTGTGTGGTTGCGCGTGTACTGTATGTGTGTGAGTGTTGTGTGCCTGAACCAGCTTGACTTTTTTTGGGAAATGGGTTCATGCAGTAAAAAGAAAGTTGTTGAAAGAATAATACCTGTTTTGACACATTGCTTGTTTAAAGCACAGTAAAGATAAATGCATTACAGTGATCAGGTCAAATGAGAGGCGAATGCTAGACAGAAAAAAAATCACACAAATGATGTAATATGTAAATAATTTGATGACTCATGCACATTAAAATGCTGTATATATGTGAGTCAATAATTATCCACACTTCAGTTATATATAAAAATTGCTCTTGGCCACACTCCCTTATTAGCACTTTCCGTTCATGACTACTGTCTCCCCTGTCACTGCTTTCATTTGGAACTGCGATGCGAGCAAAAATGGATGCCCTACTTATAATTTGCATGAAAGACAAGCAGCGTGCAGTCATTCTGAGGGTATAATGTACCTGGTGCTGTAACAACTCACGAAAGAGCATAAACAGAAGTGTTTGGATATCTGCAAACAAAATCTGGAACAATACTCTAAGGAAGCTGAATGTTTATTAAAGAGAATCGTTGCTGGTGACGAGACATGGATGGCTTCATCACTACGAGCCCGAGAGTAAACAGCAGAGTTTGGAACAGAAACATCATCAGTCACCGAACAAGAAAAAGTTCAAAAGTCAACTATCAGCTGGAAATTTGATGCTTACAGTTTTCAGGGTTCTCAAGGGCCAGGTTTGGAACATTATCAGGAAAAAGCTTCAACGATCAACAGTGATCGTTACAGTAAGACGCTTATTGAAGAGCTGAAACCTAAACTTCAGAATAAATGCAGAGGACTGCTATCCAGGCGCGTTGTGATCTTGTATGACAATGCACGTGTGCGCACTTCTTCCCACACTTTGCAAAAACTTTGTTTGAAGGTGTTAAAGCATCCTTCCTATAGTCCTGATCTCGCTCCATCAAACTTTCGATCCCATGAATCAGCTCTACAAGGATGAAGATTCACTTCTGATGAAGAAGTGAAGACAGCGTGCATTCGTGGCTCGCAGTTCAGCCACCAAGATTCTTTAATGAGGGAAAACATGTTGACAGATGGACACTGTGTGTTGAAAAGCAAGGCGATTATGTCAAAAAATGATGTACTTTATGTTTTTTGGGGGGATTTTTCCCGAATTTTCTGCCTAATTTAGTCGTGTCCAAACTTTAAATTGAAATTCTACAGCCAGAGTGCAGATCATTTTTGGCTCACTCTTATATGTATATACAATACAATACATACGTACTGTACATACTCAGCACGTGATTTTATTGCTGAACATATCACAGCAATTAGTTTTACATATTAAGGTATCATATGTGGGTCATGTTTTTAAGTTTTCTACATTCATTGACAATTTTTTCTACAGGTAGTGTTAGCATGCAGTGTAATTTTCAAATTTGGTGACATACATGTATTCTTACTATGAAATGTCGTATTGAACAGCTGAATTCAAACATGCATTGCCCACAGACAGTATAGTGAAATAAAGTTTCTTGTGTTTTTCTATAGGTTAGTTACAAAACAGGGCAACCTAAACATGAAATATTTAATCACAGACAATCACATTAGTACAGTTTCACAGAATATATAGACCCTACAATTAAGTAAAATATGAAAGATAAATATACAACATAAAATGATTTGATTTGAAATTATGCCACAACAAGTCAAACTGAGATAAACCAGCAATTAAGCAGCCTGGTAAACTATGTAGTAGCTCTGCCTGTGGATGTCAATGTTTCAATATTCATGATGAAATGTTTTGTCAACAAATAAAAACTAATCATATAGTTTAGTATAGATATTAATATAGATAATGTGCATAATGTGAACGATGATTGAATCACTAATTTTTAAATCTATTTATCTTTCTATCCTATAATCTGCACGTATTTGCATTGCAAACGGCAGTATCATATTTTATGATTGGTGAGAAAAAAAACTTGCTACATGGCATGGCTCTGTGCTCTTGAAAGAAAATGGAGAGTCGATTTGTGAAATTATTTCACTTTTATTGCCACTTGCCATGGAAAACCAAAACTGACAAATAATCAACGGGAAAAACACAAGAAAAATCTGAAGAGGCATTTGAATACCAGCCGCTCAGAACTGCATGAAAAGGAAAGTAAACATTAAGATTCTTATAACAGTTAAGCAGATTGTGAACACAATGTTGCATTAATACAGTTAACTTTTGAACATGCAGCATTATTAGGGCTTATGCACTATGACATCAGCCCTACAGTATGTCATCATAGTGTTTGAAGGACACTATTGTTTTCCTAAATATTTTTGTCTAAATTTGGGCTTTTTGGGGCATCTTAACATGCTCAAAAATCATGAAAATTGGCAGACATGTTGGCTTTTTAGGGGTCTAAACATAAAATTCCCCCGTTTCTAAAATTATATCATAATGTTATTGGGATATCCCCTTTAAATGCATGTGCCCACTGTGCCCGCTGTCTTTCTGGTGTGCCCGGGTGGCGATGGCGCAGGGTGCTTGGACCCACTCATATTTTAATGTTGATGTTGCATTATAACGTTATCAACTGAAGGACTATCCCGTTAGCGTATTCTCATTAGCTACTCTTGAATTGGTAACATTATACAATATGGGGCATTAGACCTCATTCCCACTTATTTCGCCAATGGAGAGCAGTTCCATTTGGAATGAACTACAAGTGCAATTTGCAGGGGACTGTTATTCTGAAATGTCTAAAGTGTACGCTATTGCTTTAGGAATTTTACTATGCATGACTAAAATTAGACAAAAAAGTTTTGTGAGCTAAAAATGAAATGAAACTAACAATCACTAACAATCACATGACTAAAATGTGACTAAAACTAATGAACATTTAGACTAAAACTAAAACTTAATCAACATAATATGCAAAACATTAACACTCATACCATTAAAGTTGATGCTCTCCGCTCTCTCCATGGAGACAGGATACTAAAGGATGTGTGTTTACATTGTGACTTCCTGAAGCCGACAATCATTTCCTTCATCTTATCAACATAGAGCACAGGATGATTTTTCCTTACACCATCCCAGTAAGTGTTTAACCTCCTCCATGTGATGAGCCGGATAGTACATTGGTATCATCCACAAACGTAATGATCAGGTTTCCTCTGAATTTGGAGGCACAGTATTGTGTTAGCACACAGCCTTGGGGGGCCTTGAGGCCTAAATTCTCTTGCAAACTTAAACTGACTGTCGACTTTCAGAATCCGGAAGTCTTAAGGCCGAGCAGAGAAAGTTTCCCTGTTAGTTTCTGTGATATGACAGTATTGAATGCAGACCTAAAGAACTTCAGTATGGAGAGCATCCTAGCGTAGGTGTCTTTATTGTCTAGCTGAGTGTATTGTCTGCAGTGCTGTGAATATTGCACCCTTTGTGGATTGCTGTGAAGTACACCATGATGAGCCATTCAAAGGATTACATCACTAGACGGGTCAGGGCAACAGGACAGTAATCATCAAACAGGCCCTTCCTGGTTGCTTTGGTACTGGGATTATTGTGATGATTTTTAAGTATCTGGTTACAATACAGAATATAGACGGACATGAGTTTGAGCCAAGTCGTAGTTAGAAGCAGATTGGCCATGCTTTTGGGAGAAGAGATGGCATAGGTAGACTTTCACATCAGTGATGCTCCGTGTGTCTGCCATCTCAAAGCATGTTCAGATGGAGAGAGAAGACAAGCTCTCTCTGGCACTGCAGCTATATACAGTACTGTATGTCTCAAAAGAACAAAGAAGTTATTTAGTCTGTCTGAAAGAGAAACTTTGTCATCAAAATGACACCTACTGTAGTCTTGTAACCTGGTTTTGCCTTGAGTTCCCTATAATATCTGCTCATACTGTACAGTTCACATATGAAGAATTTTCACTTAGTAAAAATTTGACTTTCCATGAGGGGTGTTCCATTCATATTAAAATAAATAAATAAATAAATAAATAAATAACAGAACAAAATGACGAGAGTAAAACCTTTTATTTCTCTATATAATTCCCTGCTAAACTAATGCACTTATCCCATCATTTTGCTAGTACTTGGATGCCATCAAGGTAGAAAGTTTCCTCAGTACGCCAGAGCCATGATCAGCCTCATGATCAGATTCATGTCTGAATCACTGCCCTCCTAGAAACTCCTTTACCGGCCCAAACATTTGGAAATGGTAGATCAGGACTGCATGGGGAACGTGGCTATAACTTCCAGCCGAGTACCTGTCATGCTCAAGTGGTGTCCCTGAACAAGTGTATTTACAGTTCCCACAGACAGATGAATCTCTTCTACAAGGTGATGATTTTCAAGCACCAGGCGTCTCACTGGCTAAATGTGCGGGGAACAACTGACCTCGGGCCAGGATCGTCATTCATTCAAACGTTTGCACCATTTGAATGTTTTACTGCAGCTAAACGTCTCATCACCGTACTGTGCTTAAAATCATCTGTAAGTGTCAATAAGTTGTCATTCGTGAGAAATTTCAACACAAGTCCCGGTTAGATTTTAACTCACCTTGTACAGTATATATGGTTTATTTAAGTATCTTACTGCTTTTTATGCAGTAATGTTTCTCTTCTCTTTCCGCGTCGGTCCCTGTCTGATAATCAGTAACGACGGAAAACTGTGGCTCACAGAGGAGAAGGAGATCAGTGCTCTTTGGCAGAGGAGCCACTGACCTCTAGTTTCTGTCCAGCTGTGTGTGAGTGAAACTGCTTCTTCCCGTTTACCCAGGACATGTTCTGTTTGGCTGCATTGGGCGTCAGGGGTCCACTGTGTGTGACTAATCTGCATCTCTGCGGGAACAGAAGGAGGAACCAGACCATCATGTGAGGCATAACAGCAGTGTGGTCATTAGGTCTTTTTCTCCATATCCATCAGTCCTGCTGTGCGGAAAGATAGAAAGAGCAGGTGTTTCAAGGTGAGCTCTACTTCATGCATGCATCTATGTGTGCATCAGTGGCTCTGAGAGCTTCCAGTTGGCAGATCTTTTTTTAATTGTCTTGCTGCTGTGGATAGCTGATATGCTGCATGAGTGTGCATGCGTGTTATTTTGGCCAGGCTGGATAAAATGGATATGTTTATGGTAAATGAATCCAATGATGTGAATTTATACATTGCACCTGATTACACAGTCCCAGTGCAATCTCTGCAGGCTTCAGGCATGGTCCATAACTTATAGTATACAAGCACAGCGATGATGCTGAAAGATGACTTTCATGGGGTGCACTGAAATCTGAAAGGGCTAAGCCACTCCCTGACGATGATTTGTACCTCTTGATGGAAACATATGTGTGTGGTAAACGTGAACTGACATTAAATGCCTCGGCTATATGGAAATGAGGCATAAAAGCAGATAGTTGGAGAAGTCTGATGCCCAGACCACATGGAATATTAGGAGATTTTTTATTATTATTTTTCAGGTTGTGTAGGTAGGTGTGTGTAGTGGTTAGTTAGCACAGTCTCCTTGCCTTGGGTCCGGGTTGCCATGTCCGATTCCCGTCTCTGTGTGCGTTAAGTGTGCATGTTCTCCCCGTCCCTGGTGGGTTTCCTCCGGGTACTCCGGTTTCCTCCCACAGTCCAAAGACATGCAGATTAGGCTAATTGGCATTTCCAAATTGGCCGTGGAGTGTGAATGAGTGTACGTGTGTGTGATGGATTGGCACCCTATCCAAGGTGTACCCTGCCTTGTGCTCTAAGTCTCCTGGGATAGGCTCCAGGCCCCCCCGTGACCCTGAATACAGGATTAAGCGGTACAGATAATGAGTGAGTGAGGTTGTGTAGGTTTTCTATAATAGAGGTCATAGATGATACAAATTCTTACAATTCCAGAAACGTTTATCTTGCAACAGAACAAATTTACAGTCCTTCACAGGTGCTCACACTCTTGTTGTACCCTGGCAGGAATTTTTCAATATTCAAAGCTCATCTGTTGTTTTTCCCACTGATTGGAACAAGTACAGAACATGCATAATTATAAATAGTGTAAATGCACTAGAGTATGTTAGTTCATTTCGCAGGTTTTCAAAGTTGAGTATGTTTTGAGGGATTTACCATTAGTTTGGAGAAATATGTCTTTTTGAGTGAGAAAAAAGCTGTAATTTATTACACCTCTCTGCATGTTTATCTACTTGATGTGTACAGAGGTTACATCAACACACACTCTGATGGCTGCGTTCTCAGTTATTCAGTGCGGTGCAGAAACCATGGTTTGTCGTATGAGTTCATGTGAAAATTGACGTGTGAGGATTCAATAAGAATATTGCCGTTTGTGGAGAGAATTTTGGAACGAATGTTTCATTTTTGCTCAGGATGTATGAGGATCTGTGTTTATCCAGGGTGATTTATAACTGAGGCAAAGTCACAATCCAAGCAAATATCAGCTGCAGAGTCGAGAGACAAGAGAGATCCCCGATGGGCCACCTAAGGCTGTTCAAGGATTTAAACTTTTTTTGTCACTAGCACACAAGCTTATTCACTGAGCTTCCACTGCCCACAAAAATTCAACTTTAAGAATGTCTGCAAGATTACATGCCTGTAGTTCTCTGTGAAATTGTTTTAGTAGGAGATCTTTTTAAGCATTATTATTCTGGAGAAAAAGTGCCACTTTGATTTGAGTTACTGTTGGAGTGGAGTTTCACATGCTTTCACTTTTTCAGTGTGAGTGTGTTTTCTCCAAGATCATTGGTTTCTTCCTAATTCCTTAAAACATGTTAAAGGGAATTGGCTGACTCTTAATTGTAATAGGAGTAATCGAGTGTGTGCATGATTAAACCAGTGATTAAGCAACTGAGCTATTTAACATAAGGTTGTAAGCTAAAATCCCAGCACTTCAAGGCTGTCACTGTTGGATTCCTGAGCAGGATACTTCATATTTTTAGTCTGCTCTTGTAAGCTGCTTTACATAAGAATGGTGCCCTGCCATCACTTCCTTTTCCACCACATGCAAATTCTACCAAAGGGCACCATCAAAGACTTGAATGCATTACTCATTCACACACTTACTCAATAACTCACCCATCTTCTATATGAGACCTGGAGCCTATCCAGGGAGACTTAGAGAACAAGGCGAGGTACTGTACTGTGCCAATCCATTGCAGGGCACACACATATATACACACTCACATGATCATTCAATTTGAGAACGCCAATTAGCCTAATCTTTTTGGATTGCGGGAGGAAACCAGCGTACCCAGACGAAACCCACCAATCACAAGGAGAACATGCAAACTCCATACACACAGAGCAGGAATCAAACCCGGACCGTGAAGGTGTAATGCAACGGTGCTAACCACTATGTCACTGTGCCACCCCCTTTAATGCATTAATGAATTAAAAAAGTTACTAAACATTCATGACTGAATAATCAATGAATTTATGTATAATGTATAATGTGCACTGTAATGTGAAGTATCTATATTTTTAAAGCCACTTCCACATTCACTAGAAGTAAATGGATCAGTAAAGCAATTAAGCTTTGAAGTTGTATTAATTGTGTGTCCTTGAGAATCTCTAACTCAGGAAAACAGGATTAGCCACATTGCCGAATAAAACACAGCTTCTGTCTTTGTCTTTTATTGGCTTGTTGCTGTTTTTGTGTAAACATAATTAACAGAAAGAAAACAGCATTTTTATTGCATTTTTTTTTTTTTTGCAAAAATTATGCATTTGATATGTGGATAGATTTTTTTTCTTGCAAATGCTGTCCCATCAGAATTAGATTTAGTTCCCATCTCTGAGCTCCTCAAACCTGCAGGCTTCACTTTTTCTAATTATGATTCCCAATGCTTATCAGCTAAGGTTTCATTTCATGCATGGGTTGTATGCAAATTGATATGACTGTATGCAGATACGCTGCCAGCTGTTCGCTCAGTGAACTCTATCATCTCGGATCCTCATCTCATTAGGGAGAGAATAGGGTGCAGATAGATGAGTCCTGTACTCTTCATGTGATGTCATTATCCCGACACAGAGCCAAAGCCACAGACAATCACCTGGATCACTCATGTCAGTGGAGGTTGGAAGCACTTCAGGAAAAAAAAAACATCTTGCTTATTACACAGTGTTAGGCTCGTCCATTATTTGAGTGGCCTTAGCGTAATGCTTTCCAGAAATTAGACAACATTTGAAATAAATAAGATGCCATACGATAATGAACCGTAACAGATTTTTTTTTTTTCCACATGCTATGAACATTATGGACATGTACATTTACACTGGTCACGCTAATAGGAATACCTGCTGAATGATCCGCCAACTATGTGGCAGCAGCACAATGCAGATAAAAGTATGAAGTGCAAAAGAAAACAAAATGACAAAAACCTGAAAACAAAATAACAAAAACAAAATGACAAATTCAAAAACAAAATAACGAAGACCAAAAACAAAATAAATCTGGAAACAAAATAACAAATTCAAAAACAAAATAAGAAAAACCAAAAACTAAAAACAAAAATAAATCCGGAAACAAGAAAAAGGTAGGTATGGTTTGCGAATTAAATTCTTATTGCTGATTGGATGAGACATTAGTCACACCTCAGTGCATTTGAATGTCCGTGAGGCTGCAGTACTTCCTGTATATCTTGAGTGACAGATCCAATCAGGGGGGTATTCCAGAAAGCAGGTTATGTGACATACCCGGGTAAGTTTCAGAGTAAGTTTGTGGATAACCTCAACTTTCGGTTCCAAAAACGGAGGTAACTTTCTTGGTATGTATGTAACCATAGCAACTTACTCTCTGAAGATAACCTGCTCGGTAGCAGGTTATGTTCCAGGGTAAGTTTGTTTCAGAGGTTTATTGAGCATGATGTGCGCTTTTAATGATGATCCTGTGGACGTGGAGGCACAAATTATACAAGTTTTTTTTCGCCGGGAGAGGGTTATAAGACTGAGTATTGATGTCTTTTCATTTCCTAATGATTACTTGAAAGAGTGTTATCGGTTTTCGAGGAAATCGTTAATTTACGTAACACATCTCTTGAAACCGCATATTGCTAATGCTCAAAGTAACTAAACACATTGAGTACTGTTAACATAAATAATTGCAATTAGGTCAAATTAATAGACCTTTTTGAGTATTCAGAACCTTTTGATATTTTAAGTAATCGTGAGTACGTAAGTAACAGTAACAGTCACCTTAAAATCCACCATCTAAAACTATAGAGCAGTGGTGAGTGTTTCGCCTGCCATGTGAACGGCCTGGGTTCGATCCCCGCGCTGGCTTGTCTGATGTGGTGACAGCAGCAAGAATTTTTTGATTTTTTGATTAATTTGATTTGCAACAAGTTCAACAAACTCCAAAATTTATAGTTCTGTTTACTTAAAACATCTTGGAAACATCATCACTGAAAAAATTGATGTAACTTATTACAGTGTACGTAGCACTTCTGTTTTTTTTTTTTTGGTTTTTTTTTTGCGTCATGGCATTTTTTGTACAATGTGGGTGATGCAGAGCATGTGGGAAAGGCAACTGTGTGTAGAGCCATTCACACAGTATGTCTGGAACTTAAACACTTTTTACACACACTGTAAACCCGGTTAAGTTGGCAAAACTAAAAAAACTAAAAAAAAAAAAAGGAAACTATAAATTTTTGAGTTTGCTGAACTTGTTGCAATTCACATAAATTGTTTCTGCAGTTGTTGGGAATCGAACCCAGGTCTTTCGCATGATAGGCGAAACACTTACCACTGAGCCACCAGCGCTCTATAGACTTTAAGTTGGTGGAATTTTAAGGTGACGGTTACTGTTACTTACGTACTCACGATTACTTAAAATATCAAAAAGTTCTAAATACTCAAAAAGGTCTGTTAATTTGACCTAATTGCAATTATTTACGTTAACAGTACTCAATGTGTTTAATTACTTTGAGCCTTAGGGTTTACAGTGTATAATAAAAGGGAAGCCAATGTCAAATGTGCTATTTAATACTCTCACGCATTTACTCTGTCCGTTATTTTTTGCCAAGCCCACTCTCTTTCTTTAGCCGATGCAGCCGTATTGCTTTTTGTTTTCATTATTATTGGCTTAAATTCTTCATATGCTGCATTTAAACCTCCATCTCCGCCTCTGTGAAGTATGCCGCTCTCTTTTTTCACTTAGATTTTCCATTTTGACTCGTGAAATCGGCGATCCATTGAAAATGTCTTTGTGTATGCACCGTGCACGCGCATTAACTCTGGGTAACCAGTAGGAGTTTGATTAAACTTACTCTTCTCAGGGGTTTTGGAACCGACATACTCATGGTATGCGGGTTTGGGGTAAATCAACCCTGAGGTTAAGTTTTACCAAATGGTAAGTTAACCCAGCTTTCTGGAATACCCCCCAGAGGTAAGTATCAACAAACCAAAAAAGGTATGAGAATGAAATTTTTAACGCTGATCTTGTGTCTTAAAACTTTTATTTGCAAACTATACTTACCCTTTTCCGGTTTGTCTGAATTGTTGTTGTGTTTTCTGATTTGTTATTTTGTTTTTGTAATTTTGTTTTTAAATTCGTTATTTGTTTTTGGTTTTGTTATTTTGCTTTTGTTTTTGTTATTTTGTTTTCGTATTTATTTTGTTTCTGGATTAGTTATTTTGGTTTCAGATTAGTTATTTTGCTTTCAGATTAGTTATTTTGTTTTCAGATTTGTTATTTTGTTTTTGAGTTTTGTTATTTAGTTTTTTATTCGTATCTTTGTTTTCAGTTTTTGTTATTTTGTTTTTGAATTTGTTATTTTGTTTTTGGATATTATTTTGTTTTCAATTTAGGTATTTTGTTTTGCGCTTCTTGGCCATTTTATAAAAGTCCAATGCTTTAATTGACATTCCCAGGAAATGAAACACAGCATAAGGACACCAGTGATCTCAATGACTATAGCTCAGATGTTGGTTAGTACAGAGTAGTACAGAAACTGATGATCTACAGTACACATGATCACCAACGTTTAGAGTTTGGACATTCATTATTGAAATGAAAGGCCAGAAAAAGAAAACTGACAGCAAGGCTACAAAAGCTTAAATAAATAAATTAGTCAGATAGGTCACAATAGCAGAAGATCACATTGGATTCCCTTTTATGTCAGGTATACCTAACTGAGGGACAAAGTCAATGAAACTAAACAGTTGGATTTCTGAAAAACTTTTTTTAAGCACACAACAACCTTGACCGTGAGGATTTGCTTTCTGCATATTTTGTAATATCTATTACCTGGACATTGTGTTCCACTTATTTAATGTGTGACAAAGGCACTCATGCACTAAATTTCTTTTTTAGAGTTATTCACTTAAAAAGGATGGCCAAATCCTGTCCTGGGGCTTGTAATACTCTTTCAAAACCCAGTCATAATAGTCTGGCAGACACAAACCATTAGTGTCAGTATGTCTCACTGTGATAGTCCCATCTACTTCAGCAATTGTGCTTGTGTGACAAATAACACTCTTGTTCTAGATG
This sequence comes from Clarias magur, assembly GCA_013621035.1. Taxonomy (NCBI): domain Eukaryota; kingdom Metazoa; phylum Chordata; class Actinopteri; order Siluriformes; family Clariidae; genus Clarias; species Clarias magur. The sequence goes on along the minus strand of QNUK01000322.1, from coordinate 55,806 downwards.
TTAGGGAGACATTTCTGAGCTTTGAAAAGTTGTGTTTTAGGTGCTTTTTTCTTGTGCTGGCTGTGTTGTTCAGGAGCATGTTGTCTGGCTATTATTCTCTTTAGGTAGAAATGTGCTTGCAGTGGGAATGTGACCTTATACTGTATAAGTATTTCAATTAGACCGATTATTGGATAAACTGAGGTGATGTAGAGTGAGGTACTGCCAAACCCATAATCTACACACTATATACGTATGAATACTGTATGTACATATACATGTTGTATAGATATAAATACCATTAATAAATATTTGATGCACTAAAAAGATACAGATGGTGTCAATGTGTTAAATGCCTAGCATGGAGGTAGACAGTGCAGATCTTTGAGGATAAGCTAACAGACAGCCTGAAGTTTCTTGAAAGCATATGTAATATGATTAATGGCAATGCTCAGAGGGAGGATAGTTATTTTGATGGATGAGGAGAATGGGGGGAAAAAAAAGAAATCTTGAACCACAGAAGTGTCAGAAGCATCACAGGAGGCCAATATTTTAAATCTGAATCCTAGATTTTTTATTATATCTGACATCCAGATCATTTTCTTGGAGTTGCTTTGTTTTGAATTGTGAGTGTGTGGCATGGAGGGAGATCTGGAAAGGCAAGATAACAAAGACGCTCAGTGTTCAGCCAGGATGACAGTCTTTTGGTAATGATAAGTTTGATTTAGAGTCTAGAGATGCAGACCTGATAACACAGCCAGCTTAAATAGATTTGCTTTTTAGCTCCAAAACAAGCCTGGATCTTATAGAAATAACAGTTATTATTTTACACAATGTCTGGTTAGCCCAATAATTATATATCTACTGATGTTAATGTTCCATTTTTATATACAGTATATACTGTGTATTTTTTACCTACTAATTCTTTTCTGTCATAGATTTCTTGTTTCCTATTGATCATTTTGTTTTAAAACTACTTCCCTTGGATTCTGATTTGTCTGCTGTTGTTAAGGGAAGCAGGTGGTGCTGTATTTGGGCCTGCAGCAGAATACAAACACAACACATATTCCTGTACATCGTTGTTTATTCCTGAACTGGCAGGGAATATTGTGCCCTGGGCAGAGTATGCTCAGAAGTCATTTACTGGACTGTTCTACCTCTGGTCCATTGTGGTCTCATTTGCCATACATGTCTCCTTTTATTAGCTTGCAATCCGAACCAGCAACAGGCAAATCTGGTCAGAACTGCCGAACATGTGTACTGTAATCTTGTGTCGTTACTTCCTGTGGAATATTGAACATACTGTACAGTATGTGTGTTTCAGTCATGATTATCACCAAGAAATTATGTACCATATCTGTTTTTAAGATAAGGCATAAGACCTCAATGTTAAATTCTCCCAGTGATGCAGTTTGAAACAGCATGCTATTATGGGGTGAAATAATCATGAATTAAGGTATAATTCAGTTTCCCCTGCAGGCTTTACTATTTCATATTTTCTGGTTACATGACTCACAACTTACAGAAAACATCATACAGTATACAGTACATGCTTCTAACACAGCTTCTAGTGTTTACACCAGAAGTCTTTACCTCTAACATCAATAGATTTATCGTGTGTGGTATAAATGTGGCTTAATTAGGCATTTTATTGATTTTGTAACTTGCATGTCTCATACCTAATGATGCCTCAACACACGCAGCCACGACTGAGTGGCTTTTTAATCTTACTTCTTACAAATAAAAAGCATGTCAGTTCTGTTTAGTTAGTAGGTGATAGGATATTTAATGCTTCGCTTAATTTCGGGGGAAAACAAACAAAACAACAACAACAAAAAACACAGCTCACTCTTAATCTACAATAGGAGTGCGTTTTGGCAGTTAAAATCACAAAATCAATGTTGGATCTACTGTAATTTGGACTGCATTTTTTTTTTCTTTGTGGCAACTACGTCGACACAGATACTTTAATTTCTGACCACAAAACTAGCAACTTAGCTCAACAGGAACAAATATTTAGAGCCAAACAAATGAACAACACACAAGTACAATTTAATGTTTCACTGTGTACTAACTGTATATGGTTGGAATGACAATAAAAGCCTACTTGACTTGACTTGACTAATGTCCATGAAGAGTCAATTTTTTTTAATTTTTTTTTTTAGTGTGGTAATATATTTAAAATAAGGACAGAATTCCCACTTAAGAAAAATGTGTAAGTTGAGCAAATAGAATTTTATAGTAGTAAATATTTTTGTTAGTTAAGCCTTTATTTGTCACATATACATTACTGCAAAGTGAATTTCTTTCTTCGTATATCACAGCATAGTTATGGTCAGAGCGCAGGGTCAGCCCCAGAGGTGGGTAGTAATTAGTCATATTTACTTCGTTACATTTACTTGTGTAACTCTATGAGTAGTTTTACTGCACCGTACGTTTTACGTTTATTTGAGTAGATTTATGAAGAAGAAACGCTACTCTACTCTACTTCGGCTCCACTCGACTCGTTACGTTTCTAAACTTTTATTGTAAAGCACATCTACCGCGTGACTGTGTTTCACCAATCAGACGCAGCAACGATAATCACATGACTACGTTTGACCCGGCATAGATCAGGCGGCATAGTCGGGGGGGGGGACGCAGCCGGTGTTCTATAAATTCATCCTACCTGTGAATCCGTTCTCCATACGCTCGCTTGCGCACGCGGAAAACAAAAGCAAAATTCGGCATCTTTCTCTAATTTTGCGGAACGCCCATAAATCCATGCTGCTACTAGTGGGATTTTGCGGTTAGTGTACACTAATAACTCACACACAATCAATAACTCAGTGCTTTAACTCCCTGAGCCATTCCTGCCCCTTAAATGTTAACAGTTACTTACTATAGTCTTAATGTTAAGGCTACGCAAAGCTTTATAGGGCTTTCTCTCATTTGGTGCAATTTTTACTTTCTACTGTATGAAAATCAACTTAATCCTTAGCATGGGGCATGGTAGCTTGGTATGTTCAATTCCCGGCAAGGTTCAATTCTCATCCCTGTGTGCATGAAGTGTGCATGTTCTCCTTGTGCTCGGTGTGTTTCCTCCCACAGTCCAAAGGCATGCAGAATAGGCTGATTGGCATACCCAAAACTGCCTGTGGTGTGTGAATAAGCGTGTGTGTGTGTGTGTGTGTGTGTGTGTGTGTGTGCCCTGCGATGGATTGGCACCTCTCCCAGGTTTACCCTGCCTCATGCTATAAGTCTCCTTGAATTGGCTCCAAGCCCCCCGCAACCCTGTATACAGGATAAAGCAATATAGACAATGAGTGAGTGAGAGTAAGGTTAAAGCAATAATAATAATAATAATCCAGAAAACATGCAGAATTAGAAAAGAGGTTATAAAAGTATAATCAGATTTGATGATATTGTAATGGTTGTGGTATAACTAAACTGTCTATTTTGCTGCAGCTAGTTGCTGTTAGCAATTTGCTCAGAGTTTGACATTTACCATTTTACTGGTTCCTCGCCCATCATAGCAATAAAGATATACCTGAAGTATATACGACTTCTAATTCCATGGTCTTTCATGATTTTTATTTCTTTATACACTGTAAAACAATATTGTAAGCATACAAAATATGCAATATTCTCTCCCTTGAACTGTTGGTATTGAGATGTACTTATGCTTTGTAAAGCCTTCATAACAGCTGTGACTTCATAACAATCTGGTGTTCTGTTTGTTAATTGGTGATTTTTGAGACTGGTTAGTCTAAATTAACTTCTCCTCTGCAGCAGAAGTAAGTTTTGGTCTTGCTTTCTGGGATGATCTTCATGAAGGCCAGTTTCATCATGCTGCTTGATGGGTTTAGCAAATGCACTTGATAATACTGTTCCAAAACAGCTGACCTTTGTGTCTTAAAATTATAACTGACTGTTCTTGTTAATGTGACTTAATTACCGCCTGCCATATGTGTTATCTACGGTATTGTTCTACTATGTAGACAGTCACTCACTCATCGTCTATACCGCTTAGTCCTGTATTCAGGGCCACGGGGGGGCCTGGAGCCTATCCCAGGAGACTTAGGGTACATGGCGGGGTACACCCCGGACAGGGTGCCAATCCATCGCAGGGCACACACACATACTCAGACACGGCCAATTTGGGACCGCCAGTTAACCTAACCTACATGAAACCGGAGCACCATGAGGAAACCCACCAAGCACGAGGAGAACATTCAAACTCCATGCACACAGAGACAGGAATCGAACCTGGCTTTAAATCATTAAACAAAAATCATTGATTCAGAAGGTGTGTCCAACCTTTTGACTTGGAATGTACTGTAAGATTGGAAAGTAAAAAATAAAAATAAAAAAGTGTTGTTAGACAGTATTACACCACATTTCAAAATTATTCATTCTGATAGCCTTCTGAGATAATGTAGATTCAGATGGACCTAATGGCTGCTGATGACTTGCCATTAGCATTAGAGAGGTTTATGGATTTCCTTCTCCAGGTTCTAAAGGTGCTTTAGACATTAATGGAGGTCAGGAGACATGCAGTCTGGCTCTCAGTGACAAAACTCTTATCCATGTAGATTTTGCAGCACTATACAAACTCCGCTGAAGGAATTACACCTGCACCCATTAAGGTACACTGGAACAGATTGCAGAACTGCTAAAAATAAGTGCAGGTGATGGTTATATTCTTTTTTTGTGACATTTTGAGGACTTAGGAGAATAACAGGTGGAGTGTTTATGTTATAGTGGCTGTTCTGAGTAATCTTGTCAACAGAGTTACTTTGTTGTTGGAAATACTGTGCATTATTGCACCTGAGTAATTATAGATATACTATATATATTAAAGTATATATATATATATATATATATATATATATATAGAATATTAAAGATATACTGTGGGATATGTGATTTTTGCTTGAGGCACTCACACAGTTACCAAATGTGGTTCTACATCTAATTATTATGCAAGACATTGTTAAAAAGTAAGATAAATTAAATGTTGTAATAGCTGTAAAATTGCTGTGGTATAAAAGGAGTAAAACTGAGTGGGAAATAATAAACATCACTCCATTTTTATAATCAAAGTAATGAAATCATACTCTAATCGGTCATAACATTAAAAACATTAGAACTTTAAGCCCAATATTGTGTAGGTTCCCTTTGCTCTGCCAGGGCAGCTTTGGTCCCTATGGGAATGGCCGAGAACGACCTTTGAGGATTATTATTATTATTATTATTATTATTATTATTAAGGATGTTAGCAGCAGATCCTTTGGGTTGCAGGGTGGGGAAATTGGGGAATCAACAGTGAACTATTTCAAAACACCCTGAGGCCAGGCTCCGGTGCACTGGGTGTCCTGATACCTTTCTATCTCTTTTGTGGGATCAGACCAGACTAGCGTTTGGTCACCACAGGCATAAATGAGCCTTGTGCCTATGAGCCTGTCACCAGTATACAGGAATGCCATTGATAATCAGTGTTATGGTACTGTAAGTTAACCTGGTGGTGGTATAAGTATGGTATCTTATTAGTGTATTTCTTTCAGCGTTGCTTTATCTTGCATAAAATTTTGTAACCATATTTCTGCCCTTCACATTGGCTTTGTGCTTTATTACAGAGTTATAATAAACTGAAGCTTCGTGCACCTGGCTTGTGCATTTGTCTATGTTAAAGAAGGTACTTTTCTGGCGAAGGGGAAAAAAGCCTTATGCCAAGCTCTCAGCTATGGATCTGTCTGGTCTTTTGCTGTGTTTTGCACTATGCTAAGACATGCTTCAATCCTATCTAAAACCTTGCTCTGATATCATGGTGCACAAGGATCACTGTGATCAAGGCAGGTTTATATGACTGGCTTGAAGCCATCAATAAAACATTTGAATGCCACGAAAAGTCATTTTAAGAAAAAATGTACAATATGTTTACTGTATGTTTGTGACACATAGAGAGTGAATTAAATTTATACCGAATGCATTTTCAGGCTGTGAAATGTCTTTCAGGATCAGAGTGGTGTGAAGTCATCTGAGGTGTACTGAGAAATAAATGTATTGTTCTTCCAAATATCTGGGGACATAATTATTATCTGCTCATACAGTTGAAGGGTTTTCTTTATTTGTACTGTTGCATAATAAACAGTATAAATCAGTTAGTTCCGACTGAGCAATGTAATTTTCCAAGAGTATTCAGGAAGGTGATAATGCACAGTAACACCACTGGGACACTAGACTATACAGTATGTATCACTCTGCGTCCCAGGTGTTCTGCAATTGTTAATTACGCTTAACAAAATTGTAAATTAACTTTCAGTTGTGAGTGAAAGTAGGTCTGTATGTATTTTGCAGATTATAGGTCTGTATCATCTGCAAAACTGAGGAGTTACCATAACCAGTCACAGTCACATTTTATCAGGAAAAATATATCGGATAATGTTATGTCATTTTAAACAACACTTTGTCTACGTAATAAGTGCTACAGTATGTACAGTAGGGTAGACAACGAGTAACGAGTTACATTTACTTCCTTACATTTACTTGAGAGTAAATTAACTTTTTTTTTTTTTTATTATGTAATTTTACTGCACCATACTTTTTACTTTTACGTGAGTAGATTTGTGAAGAAGAAACGCTACTCTTACGCCGCTACATTTGGCTACACATGACTGGTTACTTTTACAACCATGTATTCTACACATCAGATTTTCTTTATATCTAATGTGGAAAAAAAAATATGGATCTACCACATGACTGTGTTTCACCAATCAGACGCAGCAACATTAATCACATGACTTTATATGACTAATCAGCCGCAATAACAATAACCACATGTAGTCACATGACCACACACAAACTTGCTGCATAGTGGGAAAAAAAATCTTAAGTCATGGTCTGTCAAGACAGACATTTCAGCATATACAAATTCCACGTCTAACCTGACATTGAACATGTCGTGGTTAGTTTAGCTGTTTTAGTTAATGTCGCAGTGTTAGCATATATACTTTTTATATGCTAACAGTTTTATATACAGTTTATGGTAAAGTGAGACTCTTGTACACATGTTCTAATGCTATCTGCTGAGACATTTGCAGGGCAACTGAATATACAGTATACAGCATATCTTACACTTGAAATAGTCTACACTGTTCAAACATACATATATTACCTACAGTAGGGATTTATTTCAAAAGCTTTATATTGTGAAAAAAAGGAGATAAAAAATCAGTGTTTCTTGTTCCTTAATTTGCTATTTTGTAAAGATATTTATTTTATTTATTGTATTATTTGTAAATGGCAGAATTTGCACATACATTATTTTATCATTTTCTTTGGCTGCTTACATAATTTCTAAACAAACAAACAAAAAAAAAAAGGACATTACGATTGAAAAAGTTACTCAGTGCTTGAGTAGTCTTATCACCAAACTCTTACTTGAGTAATATTTTGGATGACTACTTTTTACTTCTACTTGAGTAATATTATTTAGAAGTACAGCTACTCTTACTTGAGTATCATTTTGGCTACTTTAACCACTTCTGCTTGGGATTCAACCTCACAACACTTAGTTAGTTGCACTGTCACCTTGCACCTCCAGGGTTCGATTCCTGCCTCAGGGTCTGTGTGCATGCAGTTTGCATGCTTTCCCTATGCTTGGTGGGTTTCCTTAGATGACTATGTGTGATATGTGATATCTGCCAGAGGAGGTGTTGCTAAGTACTGATTATGTAGGGTGCCCAAACCTTTGCACAGTGCCACAATAATGTTTTAAATTTTTTTTATCGTTGTTCGATTTATGACGTAACGATGCACCAATGTTTGCAGAAATAATGTTTTTATTTTTGTTCAATTTATGGCATAAGATGTAACTATGCATCAATGTTTTCTGAAAATATTGTGCATTTTTTCCATTTCCAAGGGAGACCGTGTTAACATCTTTCCAATTAAAAAAAATCACCAAATCTGTTATTTATCACGGGGTGCCTAAACTTTTGCATAAGACTGTAGATGCGTCTTCTGTTGCAGCTCCAGAAAGGGTTTGTCTTACATATACAAATAGAAACATTTCAAATGTGAAATATGTTGTATTATCAACATATATTTGTGCAATTCCCAGTTTAGAAATGGGTAATATATGGCCGCCTTAATTGTAGTTTATTAAAGCGTCATCTATGAGCTTTGACCCGGGGACCTGGGGAGTTAATTTTCTTCTCAGTAAATTGTAGCCTCATAAGATTTGACAGGCCCAGTAATGAGTTTACTGTGAGAAGGAGCCTCCGAATCAGGCTGGCTTCATTAACGTCTTGTCATGCAGGAGGAACTGGAGGATTCAGCCGTGCTCCGTGTCTCCAAGACATCTGCTACTGGGAGGCTCTGGGGCAGGACAGGTGGCATCCCAGGACCCGGTGGCATTTTTTTAGGCTATTGTGTCATTTTGATGATGCCACATCATTTCGCTGGATCCGGCAGACCCTCTACTGAGAATATTGTTCCAACTATTCACTTTCCTCACTCGGATTTTTCCACTCCACAAAGCACAATACCCATCACGGCAGTGACAGGAGTGTGTGTGTGTGTGTGTGTGTGTGTGTGTGTGTGTGTGTGTGTGTGTGTGTGTGTGTGTGTGTGTGTGTGTGTGTGTGTGTGGGCTGAGTTTTCTCCTGCATATCTCAAAAAGCACCTGTCTGAATGTGCAGTGAGTAGAGGACCGGAGCAAGGGAGCAGCTTCGACACTGGGCTGTCTGCATTTTCTAAACATTAATGATTCATTTATCTTTGACCATATTGGAAAAGTTATTTCACCTTATTAATGTTATTTAAAGTATTACAGAATTTGAATGCACTTTTTGTCGTTGGTTTGAAACACTTGGAGAGGGTGCGAAACAAGCCACCGTGATGAGTCTTCACTGAACAGAAGTATTTCATATCAAATATTTTTGGTACAGCTTTGACCTGATCTAAAAGCATCTGAGTGATGGTCATGGTCATGGAGTTTGGCTCCAACTCTGAGTTGCTTCCAAAGCTTTTAGTATACTAATTAATTTGAATTGACCCCATATAAAATTATATCCATAAATGGATTGCTGTTATGAAATATATCAAATTTTATTGTGCATTTTTTGCATATGAGATAATTAATGTTTTAGTCTGACTTTATGACTCTATAACCATCCAGTTTTAGACAGAATAGATATGGCCACGGCGCCTTTATTGATTTCGCTTAAACATTCTCTTCATGCTAAAGCTGATACATGGCTAGAAGGGTTTATTCTTATATCGTAAGGGTTAAACTTCCCTTTTTTTTAATGGAACTTAGAAATTCTAACTGAAATATATGTTTCATTAAATTGTGAGTAATATTAATATCTCATCTCTTTTACACAATTTACCACACTACTCACCATCAATGCCATACACAGCACCCCCTGGAGGCCAGGCATGTGTACCATGGTTACCCACCCTGATGTTGAGATCCTGAAAAATCGTCCTAGATAATCAGCAGCATGCTGCCTCTTCCCTGACAAATGAGCTGACAACCCTGTTCCCGTCCTCATTTTCTTCTCCAGGGACTCAAGAGAAACAGAAACAGCTAAAGGTGTGATACAAGAGGGAAAAAAAGACACAGCAACAAGAACGGCCACTGCAGGTGAGCTATATTTAGCAAGACCTTAATGTGATACATCATGCCCGGACTCTGGAAGGAGATGGAGTTCGGGCGAGGGCCAGCTGCTGCTTTTTGCTAAATCTGGAATCTGGAATTTAGATGGAGAGAAAGAAGGAAACCACAATTCTGCATTTTTCAACTCCATACGTAGGACATGATAATAATGAATATAATTACTACTGTATAATTAAGGTGAAGGCTACAGTAGACGTGTTTATTATATAGAGGCAGTGGTCACCTTCTGTCAGCTATTCACAATTTTCTTCAGTCAAAGGACTGTAAAGTCTGAGCTAACAATAAAGCAAACTGGTATGCCTTTCCTTGTTTTTCAAAGATGAAAGACAAGGTTACAGTTACATCATTTGTACAGTACCTATTATGGTGCATTATGGAATTGAAAAAGAATTATGAATATATCAACAGAAGGATGCTGAGGTTGGACCTGCCAGACAGAAGGTCTAGAAGAAGCCCAACAAGGAGATTTATGGATGCAGTGAGAGAGGACATGAAGGTATTCGGCAAAGAGGATGCAGAGGGTAAGGTTAGATGGAGGCAGATGATTCGCTGTGGTGACCCCTGAACCCAAACAGCCGAAAGACAAAAAAGATGGAATTGAAAAAAAAAGTACTGTATAAGATACTTTCCACTATGATTTTAAATCAATTCACAAAAATAGTCCAATTCCCCAAAAAAGGTCCTGGTGTGGAAAAACAGCAGCATAAGGGCTTTCAGGCTTATTACTCCAGCTCAGCATATGATTCCAAGGGTGAACTTCACTTTCTGAAAGCACTTCTACAGACAAAAGTCAAAAAGCCAAAAGGTCTAAAAGAAGAGAGTAGGATGAAATAAAAAACCAGTAAACCATGATAATACAGGGTCAGCCTTCACAAGAGAGTTCCATTATTCTGCTTGGGTGTTCATGTACCTGCTCCGGTCCCATCTAAACCTGTGTGGTCTGGGTTCAGGGTAAGGTTTCCCGTGTCTGTGCTAGTTTTTCCTTGCCAAACTATTAGGTTCTGCTGTCTCAAGCTCTGGTGAATAATGCAGTGTTCTCCTCTTCCATTCATTTAAATGGGCGCTCTCATGGCGAGCTCGCTCACCGCTTGACAACTCAGCGATGCTACTCTTTAAAAGCTTTGTTTGAGAGCTACAAGACACCCTCTGGCACACAAAGCCAGATTAAGGTCTTGAGGTATTGACAATGATATTATGTGCTGTCAAGCCTCACCTCATCCATCACAGTGTTTTAATAGCCCTGACAATGCTTTGTTTCCTGTGCATGTCTACAAGGATGCATACTCCCCTTTGCCCCCGGAGTGGTTCTTTGGCGGTGTCTTGTAAGCTGCTCTTTTAGCATCTATAATTGACAACTGACATATTATAGCTCTTAACAGTCTGGTCTAGAAAAAAAACAATCACAGGCATCTTTTTACACAATGAAAGAAAAACTGATAATGGTCACAGAAATAACATTAATCTGACAAAAGTAATAATAAATAAAAATTCTATGAATGTCAACCAATGAAAGTCAGACATTGCTTTTCAACCATGCTTCAACAGAATTATTTAAAAAAATAAACTCATGAAACAGGCTTGGACAAAAATGATGGTACCCCTAGAAAATACTGAAAATAATGTGACCAAAGGGACATGTTAATTCAAGGTGTGTCCACTAATTAGTATCACAGGTGTCTACAATCTATAATCAGTCAGGTCTATATATAGGGCTCCAGGTAGTCACTGTGTTGTTTGGTGACATGGTATGTACCACACTCAACATGGACCAGAGGAAGCGAAGGAAAGAGTTGTCTCAGGAGATTCAAAAGAAAACTATAGACAAGCATGTTAAAGGTAAAGGCTATAAGACCATTTCCAAGCAGCTAGATGTTCCTGTGACTACAATTGCACATATTATTCAGAAATTTAAGATGCATGGGACTGTAGCCAACCTCCCTGGACGTGGCCGCACAAGGAAATTTGATGACAAATCAAAGAGACGGATAATCCAAATGGTAACAAAAGAGCCCAGAAAGACTTCTAAAGAGATCCAAGGTGAACTTCATGCTCAAGGAACATCAGTGTCAGATCGCACCATCTGTCGTTGTTTCAGCCAAAGTGGACTACATGGGAGACGACCAAGGAGGACACCATTGTTGAAAACAAATCATAAAAAGCCAGACTGGAATATGCCAAACTACATGTTGACTTCTGGGAGAATGTCCTATGGACAGATTAGACAAAAATGGAACTTTTTGCCAAGGCACATCAGCTCTATGTTCACAGACGGAAAAATGAAGCATATGAAGAAAAGAACACTGTCCCTACTGTGAAACATGGAGGAGGCTCTGTTATGTTCTGGGACTGCTTTGCTGCATCTGGCACAGGGTGTCTTGAATCTGTGCAGGGTACAATGAAATCTCAAGACTATCATGGGATTCTAGAGAGAAATGTGGTGGCCAGTGTCAGAAAGCTGGGTCTCAGTCACAGGTCATGGGTCTTGCAACAGGACAATGACCCAAAACACACAGCTAAAAACACCCAAGAATGGCTAAGAGGAAAACATTGGACTATTCTAAAGTGGTCTTCTATGAGCCCTGACCTCAATCCTATTGAGCATCTTTGGAAGGAGCTGAAACACGCTGTCTGGAAAAGGCACCCTTCAAACCGGAAACAACTGGAGCAGCTTGCTCATGAGGAGTGGGCCAAAATACCTGCAGAGAGGTGCAGAAGTCTCATTGACAGTTACAGGAATCGTTTGATTGCAGTGATTGCCTCAAAAGGTTGTGCAACAAACTATTAAGTTAGGGGTACCATCATTTTTGCCCAGGCCTGTTCCATGGGTTCATTTTTTTTAATAATTCTGTTGAAGCATGGTTGAAAAGCAATGTCTGACTTTCATTGGTTAACATTCATAGAATTCTTATTTATTATTACTTTTGTCAGATTAAAGTTATTTCTGTGACCATTGTGAGTTTTTCTTTCATTGACCGACGGGTACCAACAATTTTGTCCATGTATATGGGAATGACATAGTATAATACGTGGCCACGGGATACTTTATTGTGGGTATAACTTAATAACACATGGGACCGGCATACTGTAGTATAACACATGGTCACAGGATAAAAGCAAAACATGGCATACCAAATATGTATGTGTTCAAGGGGTGTTCAAGTCAAACTGGGACTCAATGCACAGTACGGTGAGAAGACTCTTATCAGTAATAAAATTACTAGGTCCATGAATGACAATTCCTGTTGAGGTGGCTCAGATCCACTGCAGTCATCCATATGAAGATTCAGCAAGTCGAAAGCCTGATCCTGAAAAACTGATGGATAACTTGTTGCCAACGTGTGCAAGAAGTGCATTAGTGTAGCAGGGGATTATATATATTTTTTTAAATACAGGCAATGTTTACTCTCGAAATTGTGTCTGCACAATTAAATATCCTGGTTTGACTTGAACACCCTTCATACAAAGAATCTTTGAAACTATTTGAAGATTTTATCAATATTATAATTTATATCATGTTGTGTTGAGTTAGAAGAGAATGCACAATGGAATAATTTTTACTAATGCTCTAAGACTTTTGGACTCTATGGAGTCCAAAAAAAATATGGTTATCACTAGGCATTAAGCTGAGCGCCAGTTTATGACTTTGTGAATCAGAATTTTTTTTATTATTATTAAATCTGATTGGTCGGAAGTTACAAATTCACTTTTTAGAGAACAGCTCAGATAAACATGGCAGCTGGAATGGAAACTTAGTTTCAAACATGTTTCAAAATATTACATTTAAGAATTTACTGTTATAAAACATGACATCTTCATCCATCTTTTCATCTTATTTTCTGTAATGCATAGCCCGTGCAGAGTCATGGGGGGCCTGAAGCCTGTCCGAGAGAACTCAGTAAGGGGTGCAAGCACACACACACACACACACACAAAAACACTATAGGCAATTTGGATATGGCAGTTAGTCTACAATGCATGTCCTTTTAAGGACTGTGAGAGGAAACTGGAGTATCAGGAGGAAGCCCACCAAGCATGAGAAAAACACTCCACACACACACACCTGAGGAGTGGGATTCAAACACACATTTATCTCTTCTTTTACTATTAACTGCATAATGCGCTTTTCTTTATTATTTTTGCCTCATAAAATATTTCATAGTATTGCACCCCTGCAATTGATATTAAATGAAAAATAGTCAAATACTGTAAAATAAGAAAATTAAGATTTTTTTTTTTATTATTACATTTTAAAAAAATATTTCCAGCAGATAAAAACCGCTTTGCCTGGAATGATACATTTTGGAGCTGAGTAAAAAAAACTAGGTAAAACCCATTTTGAAAGTTCTACAACTGCATTTCTCTATTAAGGCATCTATGGTGGCTTAGTGGTTAGCAGTGTCGACTTGCACCTCCAGGTCCTGGGTTTGATTCCCTTGTTGGGTCTGTGTGTATGGAGTTTGCATGTTCTTCCCGTGCTTAGTGGGTTTCCTCTGGGTTCTTTGGTTTCCTCTCACAGTCCTCTCACAAAAACCTGCAGATTAGGCTAATTGACATGCCCAAATTGCATGTAGTGTGTGAATGTTGACTGGAGGGCCTACCATGGTTTTAACGAATGGGAATAAATACTACGGTCACCATTGGTGATACAGGACCTAGTTGGACTACATACAGTAGATTCCTAGATGGATGAATAAACAGATGGATTGATTTCTCTTTTGGTTCTCAATGTTTTTGTCAAGATACCTGTACAGCACGGATTCAGAAAGATTTTAGCTAAAATACATATGAAATGCCACAAGCTGCTTTTTATACAGGGGGGAAAAAGGGGGATTTCTATGAAGAGCTCTTTAGCCAGACCAGCAGCCTGTATTTCTTTCAGTTTTCCTCAGTAGTCATGCTGTCTTTAAAATTTTTGTATTGTCCTGCTGCGAGTTTAAGCTTCATTGATCAGCGAGGCCAAACTACCCTCTCTTTTGTTGGATTGCTATTGAGCAGACCAGGAGAATTTCACACACAATGGAAGAACATGGGAATTTTTAGTTGAAATCTTGCAGAGTGCCTAATAAGCGAAAAGAGAGAGAAAAAAATGTAATTAGCCATAGAACCAGTGGATCTGCTTTGAGTTATCGTATGGTAAACATCCAAAAAACTTCAGGATGACTAGAAACAGGCGCTCCATAATGGCAAAGCCAGGCCTGTTGCATACTGATGACTTGTATGTTGATATATTCTGCAGTCAAATGAGACTAAGCATGCTTTTTAAAATGATTAAGCAAAGTGTAAGAACTTGTGTTAAAATAATGAATAATTCATATCGGGTCAAGCACATCTTATTTCTGGCACTGTATGATGTAGTAGTATGAAGTATGATGATTTCTTAGCGCTATGATGAACACTGGCTGCATATTCCCAGTGTTTAGACACACATCAGTTTTTTTTCCCTGACTGTTTACACAATCATAAGACCTGATAACTGCCAAAATTCACTGGTCTGAAAACAGCAACTGTTTACCAGTAACACCATGGTTAAACATGACCCACATCATAGAAGCCATAATTTTCATCGAGTTTTTCTCAAATATCTCAAATCTCATGAAAATGTAGTTGAGTTTGAGATGTCAGGAATCGGAATGCCCTGGATGATGGAGAAGGGAAGTCAAACTTTCAAATGAATAGAGCAACATTTATCTTTTTTTGTGTGACTGTTGTGCTTTCGCGATCATCTCACCACTATTCGATATTGCACCATATTGGATGAGAAGAACGACTGTTTGCATGTGTGCGTCAATAACTAGTCTGTGTAATTGGTTGGCAATGTAAATGCAGCCACTGTAAGGTTCCACAGAAATAGGCACAGGGCATATGACTTATATGAGCAAGCATTGCATCAAGCTACAACCCCAGAAAGAAAGAGCACATATGGAGCTACTCACTGAAACCTAGTTAATTCTGCTATAAAGGCCTGACTCTCTGTGTTTCCCTATCCTCCAAACCCCTTTTCATCAACGCCCCCCCCCCCATTCCAACCCAGTGCCACCCAATAGTGAAGTAAAAACACATTGCAATTAAATCCACCCTCTCCTCCTTATATTTCTCTTTCTACTTCTTCAATCATCCTCCCTGCCTTTGTTTTTATTTTCGCCAAAGCTCCAAGTTGCCTCTGGAGAATAGCCCAAGGTTCTGCATTTCTTATTATTTGTTGTTATTTCAACTTTCTGGATTGCGAAATGAATTTAGGCTGACAGTCTATGACCATCTATGACCATGCCTTTCTCTGTAATTTATGTTTATACTGTTTCTACATGGGTCACCCCTGATCACAGCTCATATCTAGAAAGCACTCGAACCATTGCTGGTATCTGCAAACGCTTCCTGTTCATGGATGGAGAATTGGGAGTTTTATAATAAAAAAGTATTCCCATTACAAAACTGGTGCACTGTATATATTGGGATAGCCCAAGAGAAACCATATGCCACCTTGCAATTTCTGACAAATAACTTAAAGTTTTCTGAAGGCAAAAGAGCTGAAAGTTATTATGATATTTTTTTTATGTGTGGTAGCCTGGGAAAACCATTCACATAGTCACATTATGTCCTGTTCTTCTATATAAAGTTTTGAAAACTACAGGCTGAAATAAAAAATAATTCTTTTGTCTGTATCCCACTCACAAGAAACATTCTGGTTATTTAAATTTCAGTTCTACCAAAGATACCATGTTGAGCATATAAAATAAACCTCTACAAAATTTCTATTTGACTTACGATGTAATATGGTTGCATAAAAGCCTGCAATGCAAATGCAGTATATGTAATGAAATACTCCTGCTTAAATTAACGTTTTGAGGTGTGGCATGTCTGCAACCCACTCCTCTGAGGTCAGTATTTCAAATGCGTATGTTATACAGTACGTCACACTAGATGCTGATGCTGTTGTGGTAAAGCCATGGGTGCAACCAGTGAATTGTGAATGCAATAAAAAAGGAGTAATGAATCGATGAAACGTAATACAATTTTATATGCATACAAATATTCATCTACTCACTCGTTCTCTAAACCACTTCTCCTGTACAGGGTTGTGGGAGGCCTGAAGCCTGTCCCAGGTGACACTAGGCGGGGTACGGTACATCCTGGATGGTGTGCCAGTCCATCGCAAGGCCCAAGCATCCACTGACTTACACACTACAGGTAATTTGGAAAGACCATTTAGCATTATTTGCATGTCTTTGGACAGTGGGAGGAAACCAGAGTAACCCAGAGGAAACATACCAAGCATATAGAGAACATGTAAACTTCATACACAAAGGCAAGACCGGAACCCTCGACCCTGGAAGACCAACGCCACAGTATACAGTACAGTATAAGAATCCTGTAAATATAAGCCTATATGAGAATAAATATAGAAATAACGTACTTGTATCTTTATTCTTTTTTCATAGCCTAAAGGCATTTCTGTATCTTCCTTTTAACTGTCTCTTTTCAGATCTTTGCTGTAAGCATAAGAATAAATCATGAGTATTATTTTCATTGCATTATTTAAATGTAATTGCCTGTTTTATGTATCTTATAGACCTACACCTGAATTTTAGGCGTTTTGAAGCTGCAGTTATTCAGCAACATTGACATCTGGATGATTTCCTTTATTGAAATCTACCATAAAAGTTAGATATTAAAATAATATTCAAGAAGGACAATCATATCAACTTCTATTTGAACAGTTATAATGCAGTGCAATATTTGCCTGAAGCCAGGGATGCCTCGTGTTGTAACCCTAAAAGAAGTCTGGTCATCTAACTGGGTGAGAATCTATTCATAGTTTAAAACAATGAAGTGATCTCCACTCCTCACGCCAATGCAGTACAATCAGAGTGACATACCATGAAGCATTTGTTGGATTTTCATAAAGCCTACATGCCTCCAGACCCACACACCCCCTCAAGGCTGCAATGCCAAACATCCTGCACTCCCAAGTGTGAAAAATGAGACTCCACATATGACTAAGCTTCCTATATAGTGCTGTTAATAATAAGAAAATCTAAAAATAGATTTCTGCATTATTTCCTAGACAGTAATAAGATCAACTGGAAAGACAGCTTTAGTCTCCCATGTCTCAGGTGTTCTACTGAACACAGGGGCTCACACACATCTCGGTTTCTCCAGAGGTAATAACAAAATGTTACATTCCCAAGATGAAAAATGTGTGGCAAGATCATTCAAGTATACCCTAGAAGAAAAATTCTTTGGTTAAAGGTTCCTCTATGATATCTCCGGGAAGTAAAAGAAGATACTCATAGGTGTTTCATTGATCAAATTTATCAATAAGTGCTCATTAGCACCAGGACACCTCTGTTGTACATTGCAGTTTTTTTCCTAACTTTTATTAGCAACTGGCAGGAAAAACATAATCAATGCCAACAAACCGAAAGACGCTATAATGGTCGTCTCAGGATCATACAAAGACATGCGGACAATGTGGGTAGGAGGAAATGCCATGTCCTGATATGAGGGAATTCAGATCTCAGTGTCCGTGTGAGGCAGGCTTGGAGGACCCAAAAGCAGACACAATAGGTCGGATTCAATACAACAGTTTATTTCAAAATGAGGAGGTGAAACAGAGAGAGAGAGATGATCAAAAGAAACCAGTACTTGGGGTGCTGTCTGAAAAGAGCTGTGGCGTGGCTTGGTTGTGGAGGTGGATGAGAGACAGAGCACTGAATGCACAGGTTGAGCAAGCACGGCAGAGGAGTGAGCGTGGCTGTGTGGAGAGGTGAGGGCTGTGGTGCACGTGTAAAATCCGATGTGCAGTTTGAGGGAGAGATTGGAGATTCAGCAATCCTGAGGATAAAGGCAGGGCCGGAGTCAAAAACAGAAGCAAAGGTTCAAAGCCGGGTTATCAATCAATGTAGTGAACCGTTCCAACTCGTAAAGCTAAGGGTGTAACCAGAAGAGAAAAAAGGGTCAATAACATGAAAAATGTAAAAAGGTATTATTTTCACAAAACACTAGACACAAAAAACACTAGGCTTGTGGCACGCAATAATTCGGCACTGGATGGTTGTTTGTGGCTGGGTTAAATAGGGAGAAAGTGACGAATGAGATGCAGAGCAGGTGTGCTCATGCCGGTGAATGAGGCGGCAAAACAGAAGCCGTGGGATGGAATGTGGAGAGGAGTTGCAGGTGATCATGGCTTGGTTAGAGCGGAGGGCGTGACATGGCGTACTGTTACACTCAGGAGGTTAAGAGGAATTGAATCAGACGTGATTTGTATGAGATTAAAGAGGTCATACTGTACCTGAGCCAAGAACTAGACTTTACATCAGATTGATCCAAGTTTGTAATTTTCTCATAACAAAGCTTTATACAGTATATATACAGTATATGTTACTTTTTACCATGTAGTTTATATGGTCACGTTATTAAGTTACCCAATAGTTGGGTTTTATTGTGCATTAATAGCTGTACAAAAAATTACTTTAAACAATGTTCATGTTAAAAACAGAACTGAAATATCTTTACCAAGGAAAAAAAATATTTTATAAAAGCTTTATTTATATTAATACTATTAATTAGTAATATGACTGTAGTATAACGTCACTGGATTAAAATGCCCAAACTTACCTATTCTGGATAATAAGTAGACACATGTTGTTAACACAGTAAAATACATTACCAACTATACAACTTCATCAATTCTGACTACAATTGCTAAAAAATGTTAAAAAAATACACATAAATATACTGCCAAATGCATGTAGCATGTGAAAAGTAGATATTTTAACCCATGTTTAAATTATCAGACATACTGTATTACACACTGTTGTACTTTTCTCCAAGGAATTACATTAGCATACAGTATAAAACACATTAGTGTATAGTCGTGGCCAAAAGTTTTGAGAATGACACAAATATTAGTTTTCACAAAGTTTGCTGCTAAACTGCTTTTAGATCTTTGTTTCAGTTGTTTCTGTGTAAAAGAATGTAAAAATGTACTGAAGTATAATTACAAGCACTTCATATGTTTCAAAGGCAAATACTGACTCTTTGCATAAATGTCATGACAATTACATGACATTTATGCAAAGAGTCAGTATTTGCAGTGTTGGCCCTTTTTTTTCAGGACCTCTGCGATTCGACTGGGCTGCTCTCAATCAACTTCTGGGCCAAATCCTGGCTGATAGCAACCCATTCTTTCATAATCACTTCTTGGAGTTTGTCAGAATTAGTGGGTTTTTGTTTGTCCACTCGCCTCTTGAGGATTGACCACAGGTTTTCAATGGGATTAAGATCTGGGGAGTTTCCAGGCCATGGACCCAAAATTTCAACATTTTGGTCCCCGAGCTACTTAGTTATCACTTTTGCCTTATGGCACGGTGCTCCATCGCGCTGGAAAATGCATTGTTCTTCACCAAACTGTTGTTGGATTGTTGGAAGAAGTTGCTGTGTTTTGGTACCATTCTTTATTCATGGCTGTGTTTTGGGGCAAAATTGTGAGTGAGCCCACTCCCTTGGATGAGAAGCAACCCCACACATGAATGGTCTCAGGATGCTTTACTGTTGGCATGACACAGGACTGATGGTAGCGCTCACCTTTTCTTCTCCGGACAAGCCTTTTTCCAGATTCCCCAACCAATCGGAAAGAGGCTTCATCCGAGAATCTGACTTTGCCCCAGTCCTCAGCAGTCCATTCTCCATACTTTTTGCAGAAGATCAATCTGTCCCTGATGTTTTTTGGAGAGAAGTGGCTTCTTTGCTGCCCTTCTTGACACCAGGCCATCTTCCAAAAATCTTCGCCTCACCATGCGTGCAGATGCGCTCACACCTGCCTGCTGCCATTCCTGAGCAAGCTCTGCATTGGTGGCACTCCGATCCCGCAGCTGAATCTTCTTTAGGAGACGATCCTGGCGCTTGCTGGACTTTCTTGGACTTTCTTTGTTTCTTTGCAGGTCACCATGGTTAACAATGAAAGAACAATGATTTCAAGCATCACCCTCCTTTTACATGTCAAGTCTGCCATTCTAACCCAATCAGCCTGACATAATGATCTCCAGCCTTGTGCTCGTCAACATTCTCACCTGAGTTTACAAGACGATAACTGAAATGATCTCAGCAGATCCTTTAATGACAGCAATGAAATGCAGTGGAAAAATTTGGGGGGGGATTAAGTAAATTTTCATGGCAAAGAAGGACTATGCAATTCATCTGATCACTCGTCATAAGATTCTGGAGTATATGCAAATTGCTATTATAAAAACTTAAGCAGCAATTTTTCCAATTTTCCAATATTTATGTAATTCTCAAAACTTTTGGCCACGACTGTACTTTATTAAGGACTGAACTATCATATCAAAAACACATTAATGTACGTGTATTTCCTTTAAAACAATGTTATATAATATGTCTATAGAATTACATAAAATATTACACAAAAATGTTACACAAGAGCTCTTCTTGTCCTTACCTATAATTTAAAAACCATCTCTTAGTCTTGGATGTATTATAAATTCTCTTTATTGTACAACATGTTATTACAGGTGCTGGTTTAAAGCCAGTCACATCTTTTCCCTGATCTGCGTAAGGACGTGTTTAGATGAATCGGTGAGAAGACATTACTTTCTTCAGTGATTTTTTCACAACAATTTCTTATATCTTGCTTATCACTATACATTTTTTTTAATGCTTTAAAAGAAGTTCACTCTGATCGAATATTTTCTGTTTAATAAGTCCATGCTTATTTAATGCTGCAGATTGGGGCAGGCAGTTTGAAATTCCCTGGTGAACTACTGGTTAGCATTTTGCACTCTGAGAAAACCAATCCCAACTACTGGGGGAGTGCACATGCCAGTACTTGAAAGCATGGGTAAATGTGGAGGGTTGTGTCAGAAAGGGCATCTGGAATAAATACATTTTCCTAACACATCACCGAACCATTCCCACCATTTTTTTTTCTTTTTACAAGACTTGGGAACTAAAGTTCGATAAGATTTCCTGTATTTTTTTCTATAGAAAATTTTTTTTTTTTTTGGAGTTCGACAGTATAAAACATTTTACAAGAAGACCTTGCTAACAAATACTAGCATGTAAAAACTACACCAGTGATCCCTTCTCCAAGTACTTAAACTATCATATAAAAACACACTAATGTACTTTTCTCCAAACAAGCTAGAATATCAAAAGCACACTAGAGTACTTTACTTTAAGTGCACTTGCATGCAAAAAGTACCTTTCTGTACTTTAGAAATTAGTATTCTTAAAAACACGAGTCTACTACAAAGATTTTAACCTTTTTTTGCCACACATTTACTCAGACATTATTTTGAAAACCTTGTTAAGTGTCAAAACATTTCTTTCCATTCAGTGTTGCAGTCATTTTGGCCAAGACCTTGCATTGATGATGAGAGAGTCAAAACACATAGGGCTTCTCCAACACCTCCCAAAGGGTTTCAAGGTCAGGGGGTAAGGTCAGGGATATTTGGTGACAAATTTATGTGTGGAAATGATTCTTTATGCCACCAGAATCAATCTTTCACAATATAAGCCTGATGAATCTTGGTATTGCTCTCCTGCAATATGGCCGTGTCATCAGGGGGTAAAAGGCATTGATGTGAAAACCTGGTCATTCAGTACACTCAGCCGACTTCATTTTATTGCCACCAAATTTTGCTGAGCATGGACATGACCAACCGTATATCATAAAACTGACCCAAGAGGCTTGTACACTATGTATTATGCATGACTCTTGTATTGCTTTATGCGCTTACCCTGATGTAGCCGTTGCTCTGAAATAGGGTCACTTTGGACTCATCAAACCTGATGACCTTTTCCAATTGCTCTAAAGTCCAATCTTTATCCTTTTGAGATCCAAATGTCCTCATAATAGAACACGACATTTTCTCCCAAATGCATTCTTCATACTGTATATATTTGTATGATGCGTATTTAAGGACTGTTTTCTTAATAGTCTTATTAACAAGTTCTTTTCAGCTGTTTAGTCCTTTAAGCCTGTAAATTCTCATTACTTTGTGTGTGAAATACTCTACCAAGAAATTTAATTCATGATTTTTTTCAGACCACCTTTCTTCAATTAAATAAATGGTTCACTACTGTTGTTCCTGGGTGTAACAATGTGTTGGATGTCGACACCAACGCCATCCCTTCAGCATATCTTGACCTGACTGAGGTCTTTTGTAAAAGTCAGGTCGGAGTAAGGTGGTGCTAACCACCTTCCTCCGCATCGCCCCTATGACCTGGCGATTGAGATCCAGCCAGCCGCGGGGTTTTTCTTCGTAAAGAAGAGTTTGGTCGAATTACGTCCATGTGTCGACTACCGGGGGTTAGACAACATCACCCTAAAAAACCGACACCCGCTGCCGCTTACCAACTCAGCCCTGGACGACCTCTCTGGTGCCACCATTTTCTCAAAGTTGGACCTCCGGAGCGCCTACAACTTGGTGCGTATCAGGGAGGGTGATGAGTGGAAGACGGCCTTCATCACCCCTACTGGACACTATGAGAGTTTGGTCATCCCATTTGGCTCCCGCAGCTTTCCAGCAGTTCATCAATGATGTTCTCTGGGACATGTTGGGAAAGTGGGTATTCGTCTACCTAGACGATATACTCATCTACTCCTGTACCGCCGAAGAACACGTCCGACATGTCAGGGCAGTTCTTAAGAGATTGCTCGCCCACCGACTGTACTGTAAGCTGGAGAAGTGCGCTTTTCACAAGCGCTCCACCACGTTCCTGGGTTTTGTCATCTCATCCCAGGGTGTGGCCATGGACCCGCAGAAACTGGAAGCTGTACGTCATTGGCCCCTACCCAAGACTCTCAGGCAGCTTCAACGGTTTCTCAGGTTTGCGAACTTCTATCGTCGCTTTATCCGGGGCTACAGCACAGTCGCAGCACCTCTGACCGCATTGACTCGCCCCTCATCTCATCCCTTTCAACTCGACTCCACGGCCATCAACGCCTTCTCCAAACTCTGCCATCGATTCACCACCGCTCCGATTCTCCTCCATCCAGATGCCGATCAACCATTCGTTGTGGAGGTGTACGTCTCAGAGGTGGGCGCTGGGGCGGTTCTCTCCGAGCAGGGTCCAGACCAGAAACTACACCCTTGTAGTTTCTTCTCCAAAAAATTTAACCCCACTCAGCAGCGATACGGGGTGGGGGACTACGAGCTGCTGGCCATAAAGTGGGCATTGGAAGAATGGCAACACTGGCTCCAGGGTGCCAGACAACCATTTATCGTCTGGACCGACTACCAAAACCTCAGCTCCATCAAGACACTTAAACAACTCAACCCCAGGCAGGCGCGGTGGGCCCTCTTTTCCGAGCATTTCAATTTCCATCTATCCTACCGTCCGGGGTCCAAGAACACCAAAGCCGACACCCTCTCCCGACAACATGAGGGGGATGTTCCCCGGGCAGACCCCGCGCCTGTCCTGTCACCCTCTAAGATCATCGCACCACTCTGTTGGGACCTGGAGACGAGGGTCCCCCAGGCGCAAGCCACGGAGACCGAACCGGCAGGTGCGCCGCCTGGACGACTTTTCGTTCCAAGGACCATCAAAGCCGACGTCATTAAATGGGGCCATTCTTCACCATTGTCAGGGCACCCAGGCACACAACGCACCCTTCAATATATCCAGCGCGCCTTCTGGTGGGCCTCCATGGCCAAGGACGTCGAGGAGTTCGTTCGGGCGTGCCCAGTGTGCGCCAGGGCCAAGACCTCTAACCAACCGACACCGAGGAAACTCCAACCACTCCCAGTTCCCCGTCGACCCTGGACGCACATTGCCATCGACTTCATCACGGGCCTGCCGGTATCCGAATGGAAGAGCGTCATCATGACGATAATAGATCGGTTCTCCAAAGCTGTGCACCTGGTGGACTTCCGTCAGCCAAAGGGACAGCCGAGCTGATTTTAGAGCATGTAGTCCGTCTGCATGGGTTCCCAAAGGACATCGTCTCGGACAGGGGGCCCCAGTTCACTGGACGGTTCTGGAAGGCCTTCTGCCGTCTGATCAATTCTACCTGCAGTCTCTACTCAGGCTATCACCCCCAAACAAATGGTCAGACGGAACGGGCCAACCAACAACTGGAGTGCTACCTGAGGTGCTTTGTTGCCGACCGTCAGCGCTCCTGGGCTCGCTATCTCATTTGGGCGGAGCTCTCCCACAACCTCCACGTCTCCTCCGCCACGAAGCTGAGTCCATTTGAGGTATGCCAGGGTTTCTAACCTCCGATGTTCGAACATCAAGAATCGGAGGTCGAAGTACCCTCAGCCCAACAGTTGGTCCGAAGGTGTCGGCGGTCCTGGACTCAAGCCAAGGAGGCCATTCAACACGCCAATACCCTCTACACCTCACAACATCGCCGTCGACACCCTCCGGGACGATTGTACCACACAGGTGACAAGGTATGGCTTTCCACCAAAAATCTAAACCTTCATACAGAGTCCAAAAAACTCTCGCCTAGATTCATCGGTCCATATCGCATCACCCTCCATGTCAACCCTGTCACCTGCGGCGCTCCGGATTCACCCAGTATTGCACACCTCTCAGCTCAAACCCTTCATCACGTCACCAATGGTCAAGGGTCAAATAGGATGGCCTTGTCACTGGATTTTTCCTTAGGATGCTAGGGTGGTCAGAAACGGCTCTGTCAAAGACTCATACATATCTGCTTATTGGAATCCAAATTGCGACTTTTCCATTTCCATCATTTTGCCTTTTAATCCAAAAGGTACAAATACTTATTTGAATATTCTCACATATACAGGGTATTTTAGGTAATCGCTTGATTTCCAAATGTATGCGCTATGAGATTTTTTAAAATAGATTTATTTACGAGAAAGCATACAGAGAGATCTTTGTAACATAAAACACCACAGACAAAATAAGACTGCATGAAGATGGTGTCATCACTTATTTATTCCATTGCAAATAACAAGAACTGACTTGAGAATAAGTCACGTATGAAGGAAAACTCACAAACAAATAATGCGTTTGTGTTGTTACAAAGAGGCTGCTGCATGGATCTCATTAAAGTAAAGAATAAGAAGATTCAGCCTTCAAACCAAGAAAAAAAGCAAGGCTCGGGGGACAGAATCAGCCTGAAGCAGAGACACTAGAGATGTCTGTCATACAGAGATGTCCCATGGTTTCACAGTAGAGATGAAGATGAAATTCTGGCAAAAAAAAAAAATACATGGCAGTGAGAACAGCAACGTGTAAAGGATTCTGGTGAAAAAAGCTGATATTACAGTGGCAAAGTATCTTGAGTCAAATACTGCCATATCAGATATTCGACCCTCGTCCTTGTAGTTTAGCATTTATTTCATTGTTTGCACCAGTATAATTTTGTAACTATTTAATTAGTTTTATAAGACTATTAATACGGCAGGTATCTCACAGTTTCAGAGCTCGATCCTGACTTTTGAGTACTGTCTGTATATACTGTAGCTTCAGCTTCCTTTTACGTCCCCCAAACATAAAAGCGGGTAGATTGATTACACTGAATTGCACATAGGTGTAAATGAATGTGTCCATGGTAGTCTGGAGTAGACCAGTGCTCTGTCTAGAGTGTATTTCAGCCTTCAGTTACTACAAGCCAGAGGAGGATAAAGTGCTTACTGAATTCTAGATAAATTAATGGATAAAAGAGATACAGTAAATAGATATTAAATAGAAAAAAGCAGAGAATAATAATAATAATAATCATAATCATAATAATAATAATTTTATGATTATTATTAATAATAATTAAGTCAAGGAGTGAAGTCAAGTAGGCTTTTATTGTCATTCCAACCATATACAGTTAGTACACAGTGAAACGCAACAACGTTCCTCCAGGACCAAGGTGCTACATACATACAACAACATAAATTAACAACACATTTTACCGAAACCAGCTAGCTAACTAAGGGATCTAATTAGCTGACTGGCTCAGATAGATATGACAGATTTACATTTTACATTAACCTAAAAAACATTTTAAAAAATAAAAATAAATAAATAATGTCTTGCATTTAGCTAACAAACCATGATCTTCCAGCATGCACTAATAGTTCCTAGTTGTAACCGCCTTAAATTGAAGATATTGAGAATCCTGTCAAAAAGATGCTCTCTACTGATGAATATCTTCATTTTAATTTAGATGCATGGAAAAACATAATTTCAGGTTTCTGCTGCGCAGAATTATTGATGCATTCAGACCATATCAATTCCCTAAGACACAGTGTAGAAAATTGTTTTCTCAGCCACATGGCTCTCAGTGCGGATTATGAAACTGCTACTGTATGCTTATAAAGCGATGATCCTGTTTGCGATCTATGCTTACTGCTTTAGTAGCGGCTAAAAGAATAATCAGATGAAGTTTATCCTTATATAGCAGCAAGGTCAAAGATTGCACTGCGGTTATTTTCATTACTTCACACTGGAACTAATGGGCCTGGCATATTAATATATCATTTTAAGGTTTCCTATTACAGCGTGCTTTCCGGCTATTCTGGGAGGCCCTTAATAGCTCTCGATTTTTCATCAACTGCAAAACAAAGTAGCAATCACAATTTGATAGTCCTGATATTAAGGTCTGGTTCACTGGAGGAAAATTAATTTCTCATGATTGGAAGGTTTTTTTCAGGAAGAGAGGTTGTTATTTATGGGAACTTTGGGGAACGGGTAATGATGAACATGCTAAAATACAGACTAAATGGCCATCCCAATGGCATTCCAAATTTCCCTTTAGATAGATTTTCTGGCTTCTGTGTTCAGTTCAGTGTAAAAAACTGAGAATTTTTATTGTTTCTGACTGCCAGATGGAGTTCTCCAAAAAAGTCTCCATTTTAGATACAGACATATTCTCCAGTGGCTTCAGTCTTAGCCATTATGGGTCAGCAGTGATTGTATCCTGGTTTTATTGTGCAGAAGTTTCCTCTGCATCCAGCACCAGTCACAGGTCCCCATGCTCCCATCGAGAGTATAGGTTTACGCCATAAAACACTGATCCCACTTTACATGTCTTCAGTTAAACATTTATATAGATGAGGTTGTCTCCTTTGATTCCTGCAGTCGTTAATGTGTAATAGTCATCCTTCTCTCTCCAGCTCATCTGTCATCCTTTCTTCTCCTGCTGAACTGTTTAGCCATTTATTGATGAACTGTTAAAAGTCTTTCACTATACATCGATCAGACATTACGTTAAAAAACATATGCTTAAGTCCAACATCGTGTCTACGAGTCTTTGGGTGCACTGGGACGTTATTGGCGGAACCCTTAGGTACTGTCGGTAGCAAGGAATTTGGAGGCTGGATCATCAACCTTGAACTCTTTGAGCGCTATGCCTCATATATGGCAAGCCATGATGCACTGGGTATTCTGATACCTTTTTATCATATCCATAGCATTGACTTTTTTCAGCAATCTGTGCCACATGGGATTTTTTGTGGGGGGATCAAACCACTTGAGCTAGCCTTTGCTCCCGTCAGGAATACAATAGATGAGCCTTTGGTGTCCATAATCCTCTAACCTGCACTATACTTTTACTGTATATAATTGGTAATTAATGTTATTCAATTTAACCAGGATAGGCTTCTGATCTACTGCAACCTTAAAGAAGACAAATTGGGCATCAATCAATCAATCAATTAGGCAGCCAGTCAGTCAAATAATGAGTCAGTACCAGTCAAAGTTTGGACACACCTTCTAATTCCAATGGTCTTTTCTAATTTGTATTTCTTTCTACATTGTAAAGCAAGGCTTGAGGCGTCCAAAATATACAATGATGAATAGTTTGAATAGTTGATATTGAGATGTGTCTGCTACTTGCTGTATGCTCTGTAAACGGCTTCATACCGGCTCTAATCTGAGGTGCTGTTTGTTAATTGTTGATTTCTGATGCTGGTAACGCTAAAGAAACTTCTCCTCTGCAGCAGAGGTAAGTTTTGGTCTTGCTTTCCTGGGAAGGTCTTCATGAGAGCCAGTTTCATTATGGTATTTGGTGGGTTTTTCAAATGCACCTGATAATGATTGTTCTTGCAAGAACTATTCCAGAACAGCTGACCTCTGTATGTTAACTGTTGTTGTTGTTATTGTTGTTGTTACTTAATTACATAATTCTTATGTGTTAATTTCACAGTATGAATGTCAAAAAATAAATCAGTAAATGAACAAAAATTACTATAAAAAACAAAGAATGCATCAATGAATTACTTTATGAATTAATGAATTGCTTTAATAAAGCAGGGTTGTTTTTGTTTATTATAAGTGTTATCCTAAAGGTGAGAGTCTGAAGATGGGATTGAACAAGCCTTCAGGTGTGACCTTATACTGAGTTCAAAACTGTACTTCCAAAAAATCGAAGAGATACATAAGATACACACTCTCCCACAAACAAACACAAGCATCCACACACATTCTCTAAAAATACACACACATGCTCGTCCAACCAACACACACGCTCTCTTCAGGGAAGACAAAAATCAACATCCTATTCCTGAGCACTCCTCTCAGGCAGAACGCCTGTAGGCTAATGACTACAACAGCAACAACAACAACACACACACAATTCTAACTTAAAATAATTATACAGTAAGGGCACTTGATTAATTTTATGCACACACCTACAGTACAACTAAACCTATCCCAAAACCTTACACATCTTATTAACCAAAAGGAAACCATTTAAAACGTTGTATTTGTTTTTAAAGCTTGGATTGGTTTTCTAGCTCGGTGGGAACCTTTGGCATGTCCAAATATCAGCCGAATTTCTGACATCTGATCCCCACCCAAGATCTAAAAATATATCACCCACCACCCACACCCTCACACTGACACACAACTTGTCAAACAGAAAAACACACCACCGCAATTAACGTACTTCTTCTATGCACTCATCTCAACCTGAGCCTCTTTAGGTTAATGAGTTCAACAATACCAAACATCCCCCCCCTCTCTCTCTCTCGCTCTCTTTCTCTCTACTCTTTCTCGGAGCTAAAATTTCATGGGGCACAGAGAGTGTGCCAGTCAGCCCACACACAAACAAGCAACCACACACAAACTCACAGGCACAAGTAATGACACATGGGTATCGTTCCAAAAATGTGTGCGAAAACATTCAGACTTAGTAAAAAGGTTATTATACGCTGCTGCTACAACTCAAAAAGTGCAATCACACCAGAGCACTGAATCATCATTAGCTACACTGCTTCCTGCCCACGCAAATAATAATCCCTCTTCCAATATTAGCTTCACCAAGGACCAGAACATCTGAACGTCCTGCTTATTTATCATTGAACAAGATTTTCCAATCGCTTACTGGATATATTTAATTTCATTTTATCTTAATTGCATTCATTGTATTTTAAAGCAGTTACTAGAAACGAGCAATTATGACTATTGTATTTAGGATGGTTTTAGCCTCTCGGTTCCATCACATTTGCCATAGATCCGGGAACACGTTCGTGAACTTCGTCTTTATTTTCTATCTTAAGCTTCTGTAATTCAGTGATGGCCTTTTAATGTCCCCGAATGCTGCTGAGAAGTTAAATCAACCATACACTGGCTTTTAGAGGCACTGTTTGTTCTAGTCATTGAAGCCTTGCCTCTTCTCATATGTTTCCAATAAGAAGCAATCTATCTCCTCTCAGATCAAATGAGGTCTGTGGGTGAATAAGTTGAATATGAGCTTAAGGGTTGGCCTCTCGGAGAGCGGGCTATCTTCCCATCGACTGCTTATTCAACTGAGACACTCGGCTGTTTTCTGCAAATAAACCTCTCTTTAATTGGATTTTCATGGTTATGGATTTTTACCTGAGGGTAAACCTTCACTAGTGTTGCCTTTATGACCTTCAACTATACCTTTTTTTTTTTCTTCAGCTCATTGTGTCTCTCTCTTTCTTTTTTACCATCTAAAATGCATTAATACGTAAATGACATCTATTAGTTGGGGAGATATTTTACATTACAAAGTGGAATTCTAATATTTATGCATAAATATGCATTTTATTATCATGTAGGCTTTATGGATTTATGATTCTCCTGTATCTTTCTGATGTTGTGCCCTAAAACGAATAAGGCTACTTTGCAATTTTAAGCTACTGTTCTAATAAGCTACAACGTAAGAGAAGTAAAAAAAAAAAAAAAAAAAGGGACAGCACTGAAGCTATTTTGTCAAGCTAAGTAAAACATTTGCATACTATTTACACTATATATCCAAAGCAAAGTGGTTTTGCTTCTCTATGGCTGCTTTCACATAACCAGTCTGAAGTGACTCCGATTTCTTACCCTAATGTGACAGAGATCAGATTTTTCTTAGTGTTTTCTGAGCACACTTATCTGATGTTTTTCAGATCACTGTGCTCCAACATCGGATATATATTCAATATGTGGTCATGAGACTTTAATAAGAACTGGTAGATCAGAATTTATGTGACTTTTTGGCTTATGCATGGCAATCAGCCACCAAGTAGTGCTAGCAGTAGCTGGTAAAACAGCTAACATGCAGTGTCTGGCTTTCTTCCTTCTTCAAGCATATTTCTCTCAACCTGCTCCTATTGTTTAAAATGAAAGAGTGGTTACACAAAAATTATGTGTTTTATCCCAAATGAAGTGAACAACAACATTTCGATGATGTGCGCGTGATTGCCATTTCAGAAAGACAATGTCCACCTTAGAGCTAAATAAAAGTCACTTTTAATTACGAGAGTGAACCATCATGACCAAAAAAATCTGAATTGAACAATGTGGCTTGTAATGTGAACATAGCCTATTTGTGATTCACTTATAGCAAGTTGGTACTATGTCATCAAAAAGCAGCAAATCCATAGCCAAATCCATTGTGGCTTCACAAATACTTTGCTGCATACCTCGGTTGTAACAAGTAGTTAACAAGTGGACAGGACTGCCGCATACTGGATGTTTTTCCCTTTTCACACCATTCTTTGTAAACCCTAAATGAAATGGTTGTGTGTGAAAATCCCAGTAACTATAGATTGTGAAATACTCAGACCGGCCCGTCTGGCACCAACAACCATGCCACGCTCAAAATAGCTTAAATCACCTTTCTTTCCCTTTCTGACATTCAGTTTGGAGTTCAGGAGATTGTCTTGACCATGTCACGTTCCTGCCACGTACCGCTGTCATTCACGTCTCCTTTTTCCCACGCTGTCATGCCTTTGCGCTCACGTGCTTATGTTTTCCGACTGGATGTCATGCTCTCTCACACTCACCCCGCCCCTTTACACACCGGCATCCCATTCACAACTAATTTCTCCCGGCATTTAAGGAAGCGTAGAACGCTGTCTCACTGCCAGATTATTGCGTGCCTTCAGAGCCCAGTTTTCTCGCGTTTCTTTTCCGTGATAGTTGTTTCCGTTCTCGACCTCGCTTGTTCTCGGTATTTGGATCTTGTTCGCTGTTTGTTTTCCCGCTGGTTTTGACCTCTCGCTTCATTTCACGTTTACGTCTCTGCTCTCTCCCCTTTTGGATTACTCGCATCGCTGACTGACTCACTGGCTTTGAACTCTCGCTCTGGCTCACGACAACTTCTCTGCTCGCCCCCTTTTTTGGCACACGCATCGCTGACTGATTTAACCGGCTTCCGACCCATTGCACCGGCTTTGTACTACGTCTCCAGGATTCCCCCTCCGAACACGGAAGTGTTCAACGGCCAGCGCGCCACGCCCCCCTCGTCCAAAAGCGCGTCTAAAGCCACGCCCCTTTGGTGCTGTAAATCTGCACTTGGGTCCTGCTCCTCTTTTTCTCTTCATTGCGCTGCCTGACAGAATAATCTGGCCACTATGGACCCAGCAGACTTAAACAGACTAAGAACAGCTTTGGAGAGCCAGGGTGCTATGTTGGGCTCTCACCAGCAGGATCTCCAAAACATAAATCAAACTCTGAGAACCATTACGGATTCCCTCGCTGGCCTTTCATCACAAATTCAGCACCTCCAGGCAGCTTCCCCGGCACAGCCCCCGGTGCCCGCCCCTGTTCCAGCAGTAGCTCCTCTCTCTGTACCAGCTCATGAACCCCGCTTACCCGCTCCACCTTCCTATGATGGCGATCCTGGGACCTGCCGTTCCTTCTTGTCCCAATGTTCCCTGGTTTTAGAACTGCAAACTTCGTCCTTCCCCACGGAGCGCTCCAAAGTGGCTTACATCATCACCCTGCTCTCAGGTAGGGCCCGGGAATGGGGCACTGCCCTGTGGGACGCCCAAGCTCCATGTTGCGGGGACTATAACTCATTCACCACTGAAATGAGAAGGGTGTTCGACCGATCCTACACTGGACGACAAGCAGCTGTCCAAATCCTAAATCTTCGACAAGGGTCTCGTTCCGCTTATGACTATGCTATTGAGTTTCGTACTCTGGCAGCCTCCAGTGGCTGGGATGAATGTGCTTTGTGTGACGCCTTCGTTAATGGTCTGGCGGAATCTGTAAAGGATGAATTGGCTTCCCTAGAGTTACCCTCCAGCTTCCCAGAATTAACGGACTTAGCCGGTCGCGTCGACAGCCGCCTTCGCCTTAGACAACGGGGGAGGGGCCGGACGTCCAGAGAATGCAGCTTATCCTCCCTTCCTGAACCTGCTCCTGAACCCATGCAAGTAGATCACACCCACATCTCTCCAGAAGAGCGTCTGCGTCGACGCATGGAGAGAGCATGCTTCTATTGCGGGCAAGCTGGTCACTTTCGAGAGACCTGTCCGTTAAAAGGCAAGGCCCCCTAGTGAAACTGAGGGTCCTAGGGGGCCAGAAACAGGACATTAACTCAACCCCTCGCTCCTGCTTTCCTGTCACTGTGACTGTCAACAATAGGACTCACACCGTATGGGCCCTCATTGACTCTGGAGCCGACCAGAACCTGATCTGCCCCCGTACTGTAGACACCCTCAAGATTTCATCCACCCCTCTTGAGCGCCCTCTTCCTGTTCAAGCTCTTGATGGTAGCAGCCTTAACCGCATCACTCATCGCACTCTCCCCATCAGTTTAAGAATTTCCGGCAACCACACGGAGACTATCTCATTTCTCATCATGCCTAAGTCCCATAGCCCAATCGTCCTTGGACGCCCCTGGTTAGTAAAACATAACCCTCATATAGACTGGGTCCGGAACACGATCCTAGGCTGGAACCCAGCTTGTCTGTCCTCATGCCTTCTCTCTGCATCTATTCAGCCTCCTCCTGCTACCAATAAAGGGGAGCTCCCCGATCTCACCAATGTACCCCCGGAGTATGTAGATCTCCGAGAGGTCTTCAGCAAATCTCGTGCCATCTCCCTGCCACCACATCGACCCTATGATTGTGCCATCGATCTTCTCCCAGGCACAGCCCCCCCAAGGGGGCGTCTCTACTCCCTCTCCTCCCCTGAGAGGGAGGCTATGAACCACTACATTACTGAATCACTGGCGGCTGGAATCATCCGACCTTCGTCTTCACCGGCAGGTGCAGGATTCTTCTTCGTAGAGAAGAAAGACAAATCTTTACGGCCATGCATTGATTATCGAGGACTTAATGAAATTACGATTAAAAATCGTTATCCCCTTCCGCTCATGACCACGGCTTTCGAGCTATTGCAGGGAGCACACATCTTCACTAAACTGGACCTCCGAAATGCCTATCACCTCGTCAGAATCAGGGAAGGGGACGAGTGGAAAACAGCATTTAACACTCCTACCGGTCACTACGAATATCTAGTGGTACCTTTTGGACTGACTAATGCCCCTGCTGTTTTCCAAGCCCTGATTAATGATGTTCTAAGGGACTTCCTGAATGTATGTGTATTTGTCTACCTTGATGACATTTTAATCTTTTCTCACTCCCTTGAGGAACACATTACCCATGTTCGCCAGGTATTACAGAGGCTGCTGGAAAACAAACTTTTTGTCAAGGCAGAGAAGTGTGAGTTTCACCAGAAATCCACTTCTTTTCTGGGGTTTGTAATTTCTCCCTCCATGATCGAGATGGAGCCCTCCAAGGTCAAGGCGGTTACTGACTGGCCCACGCCCACTTCTAGACGAGAACTGCAACGCTTCCTAGGGTTTGCTAATTTCTATCGCAGATTCATAAGGAACTATAGCACCGTGGCTGCTCCCCTTACAGCTCTCACCTCCTCAAAAGTTCCCTTTAAGTGGAACGCAAGGGCAGAAGAGTCTTTTACTAGCCTCAAGCGAAGATTCACTTCGGCACCTATCCTTTCCATCCCAGACCCCTCTCTCCAATTCACTGTCGAAGTAGATGCTTCTGAGACTGGGGCTGGAGCTATTCTTTCTCAGAGAAGCCCCAAAGACAACAAGCTGCATCCTTGTTCCTTTTTCTCTCGCCGACTCACTCCTGCAGAAAGGAACTATGACATTGGTGACCGAGAACTACTAGCTATCAAGCTAGCCCTTGAAGAGTGGAGACATTGGTTGGAGGGGGCTCAGCATCCTTTTCTAGTTTGGACTGACCATAGAAACCTCGAATACTTAAAATCTGCCAAAAGGTTAAATGCCCGTCAAGCCCGCTGGTCCTTATTTTTTTCAAGGTTCAATTTTATTATATCCTACCGCCCAGGTTCTAAGAACACCAAGCCAGATGCTCTCTCTCGACAGTTCTCTTTGCCCCAGAATTGTGCCCCCATTGAATGCATCCTCCCACCACAATGCCTTGTGGCTGCCACCCAACAGGACATTGAAGTCCTGGTCAGACAGGCCCTAGAGCAAGAACCAGGTCCAAACAACGTTCCTACCAACCGCCTATTTGTTCCAGAGTCTATTCGCCCACATGTACTTGAATGGGGACACTGCTCCAAAATGGCCTGTCACCCAGGAGGCCCTGTATCTGATCCAGCAACGCTTCTGGTGGGCAACTATGAAGGAGGACGTTTTAGGATTCGTGGCAGCTTGTGATACATGTGTAAGGAACAAAACATCCAACAAGCCTCCAGCAGGTCTCCTTAAACCACTTCCCATCCCTCACCGTCCTTGGTCTCACATTGCTCTCGATTTTGTCACTGGACTCCCAACTTCGGAGGGGAACAATTGCATTATGACCATCGTTGATCGCTTCTCCAGAGCTGCCCATTTCGTCCCCCTGACTAAACTCCCTTCGGCCAAGGAGACAGCTGAGCTACTCATCCTCCACGTTTTTCGGCTACACGGACTTCCTGTTGACATTGTCTCCGATAGGGGACCCCAGTTTTCTGCACACTTCTGGAAGGCCTTCTGCAGACTCATTGGCGCTACGCCTAGCCTGTCGTCGGGTTACCATCCACAATCCAATGGACAGACAGAGAGAACCAACCAGAAGCTGGAGACCTCTCTGAGATGCATGACGTCACAGAACCCAACTTCATGGAGCAGGATGCTCCCATGGGTCGAATATGCCCACAACTCCCTTCCCACCTCATCTACCAGAATGTCTCCCTTTCAGTGCTGTTTGGGGTATCAACCACCCTTGTTTCCTTCTCAGGAAGAAGAGGTAGCGGTCCCTTCAGCACAAAGTTTCGTGCGCAGCTGCAAGAGAACCTGGCAGAAGGCTCGGTCCCAACTCCTAAAGTCAGTACAAGCCTTCAAACTACAAGCAGATCGACGGCGCTCGGCTGCCCCAAGATACAAGGTCGGCGATAGAGTAATGCTCGCCACACGAGACATTCCCATCAAGACCATCTCACACAAACTATCCCCTAAGTTCATTGGCCCATTCACTGTCACTAAGATTATCAACCCTTGCTCTGTCAGGTTACGCCTGCCTTCAACTATGCACCGGATAAATCCCACCTTTCATGTCTCCCAAATCAAGCGCCTGGTTACCAACCCCTTACCCCTTTACACACCGGCATCCCATTCACAACTAATTTCTCCCGGCATTTAAGGAAGCGTAGAACGCTGTCTCACTGCCAGATTATTGCGTGCCTTCAGAGCCCAGTTTTCTCGCGTTTCTTTTCCGTGATAGTTGTTTCCGTTCTCGACCTCGCTTGTTCTCGGTATTTGGATCTTGTTCGCTGTTTGTTTTCCCGCTGGTTTTGACCTCTCGCTTCGTTTCACGTTTACGTCTCTGCTCTCTCCCCTTTTGGATTACTCGCATCGCTGACTGACTCACTGGCTTTGAACTCTCGCTCTGGCTCACGACAACTTCTCTGCTCGCCCCCTTTTTTGGCACACGCATCGCTGACTGATTTAACCGGCTTCCGACCCATTGCACCGGCTTTGTACTACGTCTCCAGGATTCCCCCTCCGAACACGGAAGTGTTCAACGGCCAGCGCGCCACGCCCCCCTCGTCCAAAAGCGCGTCTAAAGCCACGCCCCTTTGGTGCTGTAAATCTGCACTTGGGTCCTGCTCCTCTTTTTCTCTTCATTGCGCTGCCTGACAGACCAGGACCACGCCTCTAAATGCATTGAAGCAACTGCCATGTGATTGGTTGATTAGATAAGTGCATTAATGAGAAATTGAACAGGTGTTCCTAATAATCCTTTAGGTGAGTGTATATAGGAGCATACACATACGCATATTAATGTATTTTAACTGCATTATGTAAAACAATGATGGTAATCATTGGCTGTTACTTTATATTAGCTGATGATTTCTTTTAACAGGGCAATTGTGATAAGTCACTGGTGCTTCATATTGGTTCAACATTTACTGCAACTAGGCAAGATCGCCCTCATAACCCAGGTAGCAACCTGACTTCGGCCAGATGTCTGTTTTGCGTAGCTATTTTGATCTGCTATATACAACAGAGTTGGGCCAGCATTAGTAGAACTGTTATGAAATCTGTTCCTTTGCTAATGCAGCCCCAACAGTGCTGTATAAAGTGGACCAATATTGCCATCCAAAATCAGTTTCCTACCAGGGTCGAGGATGATCAGGCCTAATTGAAATAGGCATAGATTTCATAGCAGCTCTGCCAAAGCTGAACTAATGCTTGCCCAATCCTTGCAAAGAAGTACTCTTCATAACAACTCTACTAATTCTGGCTCAGTGTTGTCCCAGCATTGGACAAGGAGTATCATAGCACCCCTGCCAGTTGTAGATCATCATTGGCAAGAGGATTTAAGGATGGCTGAAAGTTTCCAGCCTGGTGTCAAAATATTGGCGAACAATATGACATTGACCCAACATTGCCAATAAATGTTGGCCCAACAGAATGGTTCTGTTTGCTACTTGGGTGGGTAAAAAACAATGAGCTATTCACTTTCATGTCTTTTCTTACATAGGTTTAATATGTCCCTTCTTCAGTAGTTTTGGATGTTAACAGAATAGGATAGACACAAATGTGTTTTGAATTTTTACTATTTATAAACATTAATAAACAAAGCCATTGATGTTCAAAAGTCAAGTCATACTACAACTGTATCACAATGACTAGCTATTCTCAAGTATGGCCTTGAATAAATATTCTGCCAGTTTTATGCACTTTTTCCGGGTTCACTGGGATAGCTGGTTATAGCACATGATCACAGGTTCCATGCCAGATATTCTTACTTACACAACCATTCCCGATTTATCTGGACTTGTGACTGGGGTTGGTTCCCTGACCAGGAATCAAACCCACAACCCAGACTGCAGTGATAAAAGCGCTGCACACCAGCCTCTAGCCCACCATATATACAGTACATATAAAATGTTTATGTCTTAATCTATACCACATTCATTTAATAAAAGTTTAAAGAGCCAGATTAAAGATATTCGCAGCAAAAGACTCATGTGCCATCAAATAATGATTTATTGACATTACTGATTGCTATAAGAACTTCTACTCCTGAGATTATAGCCAGCACTTTCAGACGACTGCATAATTTATCCCCAGTGCTGCAGTGTCAGCAGCTGATGCCCATCTTTGCAAAGCGGTAGGAATTACAAAAAGGGCATCAGGTTGCAGTTTGGAGCAAATCATTGCCATATGAAATTATGACTTGAAGACAACGGGATTTGTGAGAATGGAGATGGTAGGAACCTGTAGTGTCAGTGCAGGGATTATGCAAGTGATACAATATTTCTTCACATAATAATCTGTGAAATAATAGATGTTATATCTGGATTTGGATTTGTACATGCACACAAAGGGAGAATGTGCAAGCAATAGAGCTCTAGTCCATCAGAGGAAAATTTTGGGGTGACCCTTATATTGGCTGATAGATTCCATATGTCACTAACCACACAGGCAGGGTTCGTCAGGGTGTGTGTGTGTGTGCGCGCGTGTGTGCATGTGGTCTGTTTGTGTGTGTGTGATAGAGAAAGAGAGACCAATATGACTATGTTATTGTATCTCTTACTGTCAAAAGCAGATGGGTGAGTGCCTTCATCAATTTTGCTCTACTGGGTTTGGAAAATTAGCTGCCTATAATTGGGGCTTAAATACTTGACTGGTTATGAATTTCAGTTTTATCTGCAGCAGAAGAGCTGTTCATGTTCTCAATTCACAGTCAGGTCTAAATGAATGCCTCTGTCAAGAGGCACTGGTGCTTGAATGACAACTTAAGTAAGAGTCCTTTTTAAATTATTATGAGGTGTGTATTATAAAAATCTTTCCTTAAATACGCTTAAACATTTTATTCTTCTTTTTTTTTTTGGCTGATTGATCTAGAAATTAGCTCTGAATATCAGTCATGCCGTCACTCATGCATCTTATTAATAAGAAATACTATGAAAAGATCAAATTAATTATAAATAAACAGTGAGATACAACACATTAAAATTAACGAGCACTGCCATAAGCAGAAGCCAAAACACTGTTAATTAGGCATTTAGTGTGGGGGTTATTTGTGCAAATGCTGTAATTGCAGGGTGGCCACAGAGCTAATGGGGTCTTGACAGGTCTACAAACACACACCCATTAGTGGCATTGGCATTCAGCTCACTTTCCTGTCATCTTTTTATCTCTGGCTCTGCTATGCAAAGGAAAAAGAGAAAAATAAGAGAATAGTAATAAAAAAGCTAAGGTCAGATGAGAATAAGTAGGGGAGGGAATTGACTATAACGTGGGGAAAAAAAGCCATTATGGCTCTTGCACACCCACGTTTGTCATACTATGCTTGCCAGAACTTTCCATCAATATGATTATAAATGTAGATATTGAATATTATAGCGATGCGAACTGGGTGAAAAGAACGTGTGAAACATATATAAAACACATCAATAAAAAATATAAAAGATGTTGTACATGGTATTCTCCAGTATACAGTATTCATACTTCATCATGGACAGCAAGTCAGGTTAAGATTATATCAAGGCAATAGTTTGTACTGCACGCGCAAACGGAAACACTTATCTGTCGGGATTTATTTTTACTTTTTTTAAAGGTAAAGGGCAGGTTAATTTGTTTTATTTTTACTTTATATTTTGTATTGATAATTTTTATGTACAGTATTTATTTTTTGGGCTGTGAATCGAATAATTTGAGTTTCTATTATTTCTTTTGGGAAAATACAATTTGGTTTACAAGTGTTTTGAAATACGAACCCGCTTCTGGAACATATTATGCTTGTAATTCAAGGTTCCACTGTAAGGGCGTTTTCTATTAAAATTTCGTTTTCGTTCCGTCTGACCGTATGGGTGGTAACCGAAAGACAGACTACAGGTGGAATTGATCAGATGGCAGAAGGCCTTCCAGAACCGTGAGGTGAACTGAGGCCCCTGTCTGAGATGATGTCCTTTGGGAACCCATGCAGGCGGATTACATGTTCTAATATCAGCTCGGCTGTTTTCTGGTGAGGGCCACCAGGTGCACAGCTATGGAGAACCAGTCGACGATGGTGAGCATGGTGTTCTTTCTTTCGGAAACTGGCAGGCCCATGATGAAGTCGACGGCAATGTGCGTCCAGGGCCAATGGGGAACAAGAAGTGGTTGGAGCTCACCTGGGGATGGTTGGTTTACATCCTTGGCCCTGGCGCACACTGGGCATGCCTGGACAAACTCGCGAACATCCTTGGTCATGGTGGGCCACCAGAAGGCACGTTGAACTAAAGCGTGCGACGCGTCCCGGGGTATCCAGTGGGGGGGGGGAATGTCCCCATTGGATGACCTCCGTCCTGACGGTGGTGGGTACATAGAGTCGCCCAGGTTTGGTCTCCGCAGCCTGTGCCTGGCGCACCCTCGTCTCCAGATCCCAACAGAGTGGTGCTATGATCTTGGTGGTAGGTAGGACGGGTGCGGGGTCCACCCGGGGGACGTCTTCCTCATGCTGTCGGGAGAGGGCTTCGGCCTTGGTGTTGTTGGTATGACAGGTGGAAATTATAGCTTTCGAAAAATAATGCACAAATTCTGGTGGTCAGTCCAGACGATGAACGGCTCTCTGACGCCCTGGAGCCAGTGTCGCCATTCCTCCAAGGCCCACTTTATGGCCAACAGTTTGCGGTCCCCTACACCATATCGCTGCTGAGAGGAGGCAAATTTCTTGTGGGTGCAAGGGTGCAGCTTCTGGTCTGGACCTCGTTGGGAGAGAACAGCCCCGGCGCCCACATCCGAAGTGTCCGCCTTCAAGCGTCTGATGTGTTTGTCAACGGTTCGGGAGTAGATGAGGATGTCGTCAAGGTAGACGAACACCCAGCGACCTAGCATGTCTCGGAAGACATCATTGATGAATTGTTGGAAAGCAGCAGGTGCGTTACAGAGTCCAAAGGGGATGACCAGGTCTTCATAGTGTCCTGTGAGGGTGATGAAGGCCATTTTCCACTTATCACTTTCTCTAATGCGCACCAAGTTGTAGGCGCTCCGAAAGTCCAACTTAGTAAAAATGGTGGCACCAGAGAGGGCAACCATGGCAGATTTGGCAAGCGGCAATGGGTGTTGGTTCTTTATGGTAATGTCGTTGAGCCCCCGACAATCGACACATGGACGTAAGTCACCTTTTTTTTTTTTTTACAAAGCAGAACCCCGTGGCGGCAGGTGAGGAGGAGGGTCGGATGGTACCTTGGTGAAGGGCGCTGGAAACATACTCCTCCATCGCCTGCATCTCGAGTAGAGATGGCCGCGGGGCGGAACAGAACCCGGCTGAAGGTCGATTGCCAAGTCGTAGGGGCGATGAGAAGGTAGGTGGGTGGCACATCATTTAAAAAACACTTCAGCCAGGTCCCGGTAGGCCATCGGGATGTTGTTGGTGTCAACCTCGGGGGCCTCGGGCTCCCTAGAACGTCCCAGCCGAGCCCGGTGCACGTTGGCCCCCACTGTAGAATCTGGTTCTGCGTCCAAGATATGAGTGGGTCATGCTGCAATAACCAGGGGTGCCCAAGGATGATGGGAGGAGATGAGATGGAGGTGATGTAGAATTGAATTTGTTCTTCGTGTTGGTCGATGATGAGGGTGATTGGCTGGTTCTGGGAGGTGATAGGGCTAGAGGAGAGGGGCCTACCGTCAACAGATGTGATGCTTACAGGCTGGGATAATGCCTCAATTTTTACCCCCAGTTTTTTGGTGTAAGAAGAGTCAATAAAGTTACCCGCGGTACCGAAGTCGATGAACGAGTTACTTTCGTGCTCGTACCGTGAGACAGGAAACATTGGTCAGCGAGGTGGAGAGGTGAATGGAACCCGGTGAGCCGCTCCTACTGCTCACCGGGCCTGCGCATTTCCCGGATGCAGAGGGCAGATGGCTCTGTGATGTGCTGCCGATCCACAATATGCGCAGAGTCTCTCTGAAGCGGCGTTCCCGTTTTGCAGCGGTTAAGGAGGCGCACCCTAATTGCATGGGTTCCCCGGCTCCGGTGTCAACCATGGCGGGAGGTTGTGAACCGATGGGTCCGGTGGGCGCAGTCGAGAAGGAGGAGCATGCTTCAGGAACGGGCGTGTGGGAGAAAAAGGAGGAAGGTCGTGGCGTGAAATGAGGCAGTGACGGTGTAGTGGGTGGCAGGGTATGAGGAGCTGGCTTAGGATGGCTGAGCAGTCATTGGTCGATTCGGAGGGCTAGTTGGATTAATCCTTCCAGAGTCGCAGGGAGCTCTCGTTCTGCTAGCTTGTTCTTGATGCGGGGCGCCAGTCCCTCGTAGTAGGCCGTCCAGAGGGCGGATTCTCCCCAGTTGGTCTGTATGGCGAGAGTCCGGAAATCGGCTGTGTAGCGGACACGACCCTCCCTGCCGCAGATGATACAAATTGGAGTCGGTCTCCACCTCAGCAGCAGGATGTTTGACGGTCTGAGTCTGAGCTGACGGGTGACTTCATTGATAGGAATGGGCTACATCAGAATCTGAACAAAG
The DNA here is from genome assembly GCA_013621035.1 of Clarias magur. Lineage (NCBI taxonomy): Eukaryota > Metazoa > Chordata > Actinopteri > Siluriformes > Clariidae > Clarias > Clarias magur. The sequence continues at coordinate 12,993 of QNUK01000322.1, read as the reverse complement.
CACCGCCGTGGCCCACTCCGCTGCCTGCCCAGATAGCAGCGAGATGAGGAGGGCAATGCAATGCGCAACCGGTCCATGGAGTATCTGGTGGAATTAAACTCAAACACGAGATCCAGTGCGGTCCGCAGAGCCGGTTAACCACAATGTAGAGGTGAGCGTAATTCGCTGGTTTTACTGCTGATGGCTCAGTCATTCTGTCACGGGCAACTGGAGATGAAACAGAAGACTAGCAGTTAGCCCTGTAGCGTGGATGGTAAACCCAAATGCGGAAGTAGCACGAGAAGGCAGAACAACCACGCAGGTTATTTTTAGAATTCTCTCGCGGCGAGAGCAAGGGTTTACACAACGCAACCCGCATTCTAATGACACACATTCAATCAGGAAATAAACCCAAGAAAGTGAGTACTCACGAGACAGTAGAGGTAGCGTCGGTATTAGCATGGACGAACTCAATGACTGAGCGATGCGCAGAGCCATCTTGTTTCCTTTTATGCTTCCTGAGTCGCGACCACATTACTTCCGGGTCCCCATGATGTCCCCGTCCCGGTCGCGTTAGGAGTGTGCATGACAGTAATAACCTCAAATGTACAGACACTTTACAGACTTATTATATGTATAGATTACATCATCATTTAAAGCAAACCATACTACTACCTAATGAATCCTGAGAGTTTATGTGGTTAACATTGAGACAAGCTACAGTTATATGGATTAATGGAAATGCTGGAAAACAAAATAGTACTTACATCCTTGGGAGCAGTGACTTTATGTAGCTAAAGTCTTTATCCTCTCCTTGCTGTGTCTCTGCTAATGAAGCAGCATTGTTTATACAGAAAGACAGAAAACTCTTTGGCCTGAGTGGTAGTGCTCTCTAGCATATAAGCATGTTATTCGTCTCTAGTTTCTTAATTTTTACATGATGACGTTCAAACGTGAAATGATTGTACATTTTGCTCAGTTTTGGAATCATTTCCACGTCTTGATGCATAAAAGATTGTCTAGCATCTGTTCCAATTAATATGGCTAGTAAAATGTTTCCCATCAATAGACAGACCATATCTTTGCAGTACGTGCTAGCTCATTTTGTGGTTAGATTCATGAATAGTGCACTGCACAGTATTGTTCACTTTATTTCTTTTGTGTGCCACCAAAGAATAAATTAACCAATCAACGAGATTGCACTTAAACAAAGGTTACATTAAATCTGCTTGTTAACTGAGAATCTGTAAATGAAACCCCGATAGCACCGCTAAGTAATCTGTTTGTCCTGGGTGGCCCAGTCTGTGACTGAAGTAGCAGTAAACCTGTAGATTTCCAGGTATTATTAATGTACTAGATTGAGCATTATAACAATAGTTGTGCCATTGCTTCACACAATAGTACTTTTATTCATGCATGTCTTTTGGTGGCTTATTGAAGTTTTCCTCCAATAATAAGCCGGATATTAAAATTCAGTACACTTTCATCCTTCATGAATATTGCTGCCAGCACCATTACCACTTGTTCTGTCTGGTTTAATTCAAGCATTGCTCTTTCATTCTATCAGAAAAGGAGAGGCAGTAATCGGTGTACTGTGCTTATCAGAGTCTGAGGGTCAGAAACAGAGCCAGGCTGACATTGTGCATTTGATCATTCAAGGAAAATAAATGAGTTTCTTTGTTTAGAATCAAGAGGCTTATCTTTCACCCTTTTCCGTATGGCAAGTTGCGGTAAATACTTTCGTAAAGTGATTATATACTTTCATTCAGAATAGTTCCAAAAAACAAAACAAAAAAAAAATATTTTTAAAGGGTATTATGGAGTGTGTTTGTTTCAAAATATAAAACATTTGTTCAAATCATGTTCAAGCACCGAATGACTAAATGTGAATATTTCTCTCACACGCACAAAAAGATCTCATATCAAGCTTGCAATAATGTCTCATTTAAATCCAATATCCTACAACTTGCTAAATTTTTACACACTGTTTCATTCAAAAAATGTTTTTTTTTTTTTACCTGTTTATGTATGCACATTTCTCTTTGAAGAATGTGTTCTATGTGGGTACTGTCTGTGGGAAAGAATTTCCTCTTTGGAGGACAATAAATTAAATCAATCAAAATTTGTCACTACAAAATAAAAAAAATAAAAGAAGTTTTCCTGTTTGCTCAGTTTCTTGACTTTTTTTTTTTTTTCTTTTGGAAAATCAATATTTTCTGTTGCGTTAGCATATGGAAATTTATAGATGTTAAGGAGTTGATTAAGCTAGCTTGCTAAATGTACTGTAGGCACACTGTGAAGCTGATGTTAATAACAATAGCTTGTATTGCATACAGAAGCAAGATAAATGTTCAGGATATTAATCCTGTGAAATAGTCAGAATGTAGCAGAGAATATGTGTGAAACATTTTAAGGCAATGATTTTTTTTTTATGAATTTTTTTTTAGTAGTCAATTGTGTGTGGACATACTGTAAGAAAGTTAATTTGTGATGAAAATGGGGCTGATATTAACATTTTGTTTCTTGAGAGGTAATGATGGGTAGGTGAGTGATTAGTGGCTTTCTTCTTAATCTTCTTCTTCAGGTCTAAGCTGGTTTTAACTTTTTATAGCATAACATTGAGAATGTCATCACTGAATAAAAATAGATCAAAAACATTTTCCTGTATTTGTGTGGCAGGAATTTGGGTTGTGGAAGCCTTATCTGGTTGCTGCTTTCTGATTGGGTAGGAACATGCACTTCCACAAAGGGGCGTTCCAGACAAGTTACAGACATCGTAACATCATGTTTAAAAAAGTGTAGTAGTAAGAAAATCAAACATGCTAGATTGCATGATCTGTGCTGTATTTCAGCTGGAAAATTAATTTCTGAGGCATTTCAGAGACTTCCTAGAATCTTCCTAGAGACTACCATGAGCATGTTTAAAAAGGAGCATGATGTGCAAGTTTTAATGTTCTCATCCAACATCAAAATGTAAACAATAATGTGATGTCAGATTCTGGCATGGTTATTGGTGTCTGGTGGTCTGCCATAACTCAATGCAATAACCACTTTTCAAAACCATGGTGAGCAGGAAGGCATTTCAAAATGCACAACATGCCAAAAAATTCAAGTAAATGGGCTTGAACAACAGCAGAAGGCCACATTGATTTCCACTCCTATGAACCAAAATTAAGGCAAGACACAGACTCACCCAAACCAAAGATTTAAAGCCTAGAAAAAGACCAGGTGACATTTCCCACTTTTCAACCCACCAGGAGAGCGAATTGATGCTCCAGGAAAACCAGCTGACGATTGTAGTTTATCCAGCAATCTAAAACAGAAGATTAGTGGTCTCTTTTCATTTGTTAAATTTGCACAGAATTACCTGGAAATATTCTACAGCATGTTTAGTCCAAAAATGTCGCTTTTCTGTTTGTCGGCTTGCACCTCCAATTGGGTTTGATTCCTGCCTCAGGTCTATGTGCATGGAGGTTACATTTCCCCCCTGTGCGTGGTGGGTTTCCTCGAGGTGCTGTGGTTTCCTCCCATAGTCCAAAAACATGCAGATTAGGTTAATTGGCGTTCTCAAATTTCCTGTATGTGAGTGAGCATGTGTGTGTGTGTGTGTGTGTGTGTGTTGTATATATATGTGTGTGTGTGTGTGTGTGTGTGTGTGTGTGAGTGTGTGTGTGCCCAGCGATAGATTGGCACACCCCGTTCAGGGTGTACCCCACCTCGTGCCCTAAATCTCCTGGGAGATTAGTATAATTATTATCATCATTCTTATAATTATATTGCCTCATATACTTCAAGGTCAAATTCTCAATTTTATTTGTCACATACACAGCCATACACAGTATGGATTGCAATTAAATGCTTACGGCTTAATAATATGTAAGCATACAATATTTATTTAAGGTTATGTGTTCCTACAACTCACTTAAAGTTTTCAAAGATACAGTACAGCACAATTTGTCATGACATGCTTTAAAAACGTCCTGTAACTTTCCCTAAGCTTTACATTTTCCAGATATACGTGCTGCAGTAGACATGGCGTCTTTAGTCATTTGATCTGTGACAGCTTCGCCGGAGTTCCTTTTGAAAAGCAACGAGCAGCATGGGAAGATGGATGTAACGACGGAGTCCATCAATCAATGCTGACAATCTTCAAGTGAACCCAGCCCTTAGGACTAGTTCACTTTCAGATGTTAAACCCCAAAGGATAACTTTTTTTTAAATCCTCTCTACCTCTTAGTCTCCACTGCCTCTCCTCCTGTCCTCTCATACATCATCAACTGCAATTACAACCTGCTGTTCCCATGGTGACAATGACATTCAAGCATTCATTTTGTTAACAGTTCTTTTATTAACCCACCCACCTCATTTTACAGGGATCCTTAAGCTTTAATAGGTCTGTAGTGCGGATCAGGTTTAACAGAGTGTGTGCCCTTTAGATCGGGTGGACTGGCCTATACTGACATTGGGTTGTTGTACAAGACTCATGAGTATCACCTAGCTGTAGGATAAACACAGCTGACAAAACCAAGACATTCTTCTTCTTTTTTTGACATACTGTAAATACAGCAACTAAAGTCTGTGGTAACAGTTTGGTAGTGTGCATTGTGGTATGTTGCTTGTAACCTTATTAAACTGTTTACCATAATATAATGTGTATACAGTACATTATTAGGAAGGATATAAGGGCCATATTCATAGATAAGTTAAGTTGTAAGGCTGGATGTAACAAAAGGCAAAACAGCTTACTTGTTTGCATTATCCACTCACGCCTCCAGGACTGGGGGTTTGAATTTGGTCCATGGTCTGTGCCTAAAGGTTGCATGTTCTTCCTGTGCCTCATGGGTGCCATCTGCAGACACTGGTTTCTTCCACAATCAAAAGACTTGCATTATACAGTAGGTCATAAGTGATTGTCACCAGCCATTGTTCAGCAATGATGGCTTGAACAGATGAAAGATGTTACCAAATACAATCGACCTCCCAATTGTTGAGGGGTTACGTTAGTGAAAAACTGTCTATTTTTATAGTTGAAACCATATATATGCCCCAAAAATGCTTCCAAAACATTTTAATTTTATTTCAAACTCAGCTTAATACATTAACCTTAATTACGGTAAACCCGTATACTGTACAGCTGTACTGCTGTGTCTCCCGCATGTAAAATACAGATGTTACCCCTATAAGTACTGTAATTCATGTAAGCGTGTTTTCTTATGTAATGTCATTTTCTTTGGTGTAAGTACTTTGGGGTAAACACAGTAATAATTCACCATTCCAAGTTATGTTTTCCTTTATATAAAAGTATTTGTTATATAAAAATTTAGCTAAATTTATGTTAATAATTTTGTTACAAAATTACTAAGTTATATTGTTCTTAATAGTTTAGTGTTAAAAAAAAATAATTATATTATGTTATAAATTGGCATTAAAAAGGCATTAAATATGTGCAATTTTCGCAAATGTGGGGGTTTCTGCGAACAAGTATTAGTTAGGTTCTAAGAAAAAATCTGCAAACTCTGTGACATTGCGGGGTTCGACTGTAATGTTTTTTTCTTTTTTCGAGTAAATATTTGATTTGGGATTGGGATTGCACAGGTAGGTTATATTTCAGAGTGGTGGTCAGATATAAAGTTTAGACTTAAAACAAGGCCCAAGTCATAAACTTGCAGTGCTAAAAGTTGCATTTGTATTTTCATTAATTTTTCCAGAGTACCTCACATTTTAGTATATTTTTTAAAATATTAAAGTTAAATATATTAAGAGTTAAAAAAAATATATATATATATACACTACTTTTTACTTCTACTTGAGTAATATTATTTTGAAGTACAGCTACTCTTACTTGAGTAAATGTTTTGGCTACTCAACACACCTCTAGTCTATTTTAAACAACCGTGATATTAAAATGTGAGTATTGATGTGATACTAAAATGTTCTTTTGCAAGTATAACATGCTTTGTATATGATTCTGTACTGAAATATACTTATATATTCATAGACTGTTAATGTAACGGAGTAAATGTAACTTGTTACTACCCACCTCTGAAATAGACTATTAGTTTTGTTGATGTACTCTAATAAACAGTTGGTTTTGTTTGGGTAATAGAACCAATTATTTTATATAAATAGCAAGAAAATTGCAACACAACCTATTCTAACTACAATATTTCATTCGGAACACAAATTGTGTCATGTAAAAATCCCCACTTTTTACACACAAAATTGGCAATTTTGTATCTACTTGTCACATTAAACTGGCCAAAGTTGCCAAACAATGTTTTTGATGTTCTCATAATAATTTGGTTCTTAAATTTAGAACATCTGAAACATACTGAATTTTAGCTCTAGTTATAATAAATTAGATGAATTTTAACAACAACAAAAAAATGTCATGGGATTTGCATGTATGAAACAAATTAGGTATGAATCATGAGCTCAGAAGGACTGTGGCTGGTTCTGCAGGGTGTTTAGTAAAACTAAGCAGCTAATTTCCTTGTTTAATTGCATGAGTTGTATCTGAGACTACTGTATTTTTGAAGCAAAAGGTTCACACCAATTATTGTTTATATGGAAAATTACATAATATTTTTTTCAGACTTTTGCACAGTACTGTATGCACTGTACAAGAAGCAATGTACTGTATGTACAGTTTAATCCAGTTTGCATGGTATACATTTTAACAAGCATTTGGGAGAAGCGATTTCAAAACGCTGTTATACCTTCCAGGTATTTAGTTTTTTTGCACGTGTTTTTTTTAATGTGTGAAAATAAAAGTGAAGCGTTATTTTAATTATGAAACTAACCCATGACCCAAAGCCAGAACATTGTTTCCGGGTTTCAGTTCAGGCAACTTCCTTGCTTAGTTCAAAAAAGAACTGGAGGCCTCATGTGAGAAACTGCACTCAGTTTCCCAGTGACACAAAACTTACAGATTGTTTAGAAATATACTTTTCTGGCTTACTTTTGAGAAAATATTACTGTTGAGAAAATATGATCAATAATAGGTTTATGCTAATTGTAGATATAGAATTTGTGCAGTGTGTAAATATATACGTTCGTGTGTGGCGCCCTGTGATGGACTGACATCATATCCAGAGTGGTTTCCCACGTTTACCCCTGCCCGGGAAAAAGCAGTTACTAAAGATAAATGATAATTAAGACTACAGTCACGGGAACCTGCTATATACTGTCGTGATCAGCCTTATAGCGAGTTCTTGTTAGTTGCATGCCATGCTTTTCTGTTGTGGCTTCATATGGCCTCACACTGCGGCAAACTGTTAAATGTGTTTATTTGTTTTAAATCACCACATTTGTTTAAAGTGGCATTATGTTATATCAAAGGTAATTGATAGAATATGGGCTCCGTTACTGTTTATTACAATTTGCCTTTGGTAGAGCTTCCTATCCAACTTTTGGTTTAAGTGCTTCTTTTATATTAATTGTATGAACCTTCAAAAGCATGATTTTATATAAAGTCACATAAAGTTATTTTATTTAAACCAGCTTCATGCATGTGCAAGTATGGAATAAACATTAGAATAAGGAAGGAATTGTATTCTTAGTCTGCGACTTACATTCAAAAGTTATATCAACATTTACGTGGGAAAGTTTCTCATATTCCCAGTTTGATTATGCAGGTATTTCGTGTGATTTTCTGGGCAGCCTAATCGGTTGACTTAAAGTATCTGTTTGCAACTTGCCTATCCTTGGCTGACAGAATTTTCTTAAGCAGACATGTCAACCTTTTCAACAGTGTCAAGATTCTAGCCTTTATACACAAACACTTCCCTCAGATTAATGCGGAGAAGGAGCTCTTTTTCTCTTTGCTATTGAAATATAATACAATATAAGATAAAAGCAAGAGAGAATTTAAAAATGGCGAATCATTGACACTGAATGGTCAAAAGTTTCTGGACACCTGATAACCTATATGTGCTTTTCTTCGCTTTAAGGTTCTTTCACTGAAACTAAAACGCCCAGACATGGTGTATTTCAGCATGACAACGTCCCGGTGCACAAATCAAGACCCATGAAAAAATGGTTTGTCTAGGTTGAATTGGAACATCTCAATTTGCATATACAAAGCCCTGACCTCAACACATTTGAGATGAATTACTGTAGAACAACAGCTGTGCCCTAGACCAACTCAACCACATCAGTGCCTAATCTCATTAATGCACTTTTGGCTGAATGAACACAAATCCCCGCAGTCACACTCCAAATTGTAGTAATAAGCCTTCCCAGAATTGTGGAGGCTTTTCTGGCAGCTAAAGAAGACTAAAGCTGGAGGGGCGCTGGTGGCTCAGTTGTACTGTAGGTGTTTCGCCTGCCATGCAGAAGGCCCGGGTTTGATTTCCAACCATTGCCCAAACCCAAGCCACTAGATGCATTGCCGTTCCCAAGCCTGGATAAAATGGGAGGGTAACGTCAGGCAGGGCATCTGGCATAAAACCTGTGCCAAGCTTGTAGACCAACAACAACAACAAAGATTAAATCTGGAATGTCATGTTATTTAAGCACATATGAGTGAGACAGTCAGGTTGCAAAATTGCAATGGACCTGGCATGTTCTTCTTCTATTTTTTTTTTCATGTCAAACTGTGACATTTGTTGAAATTTCTCATGAATGAAGGCATAAAGCCCATTGACATTTACAGGAGACTTTAAGCACATGAATGTGATGAGACTCTTGTCTGTTTTAAAGAAGAACATATGCCTGATGAACCTGGACGAGGTGTTTGCCTTTCCTGTGAACATTCAGTGAGTGGAACACTTGAACCTTAATTATCAAAGAATAACTTGTTACCAACTTGCGGAGGTGTCTGTGGGAACTCAATCATTCATTAATACCAGTTTAAGATTACAGGAACTTGCCATCTCTAGTGTGGCAGACCAGAGGCAGTCTGATCATGGTTCCAGCGTACAGTTGCTGCCACATCCCAGTATATTCCTGAACTCGATCCAAGCCATTTCCACATGTTTGTGCTATTAAAGGAGTTCCTGGGAGTCCAGAGTTTCAGACATGAAGCAGGCAGTCTTGATCATGGTTCCATCAGGGGTAGTGAGAACACTTTCTACCTTGATCGTATCCAAGCATTAGTGAAACTCTAGGATAAGTGCATTAGTGTAAAAGGGGATTATAGAGAGAAATAAAGGTACTTTTTGCTCTCATAATTGTGTTCTGTGCAATTAAAGGTCTTGGTTTGACTTGAACATCTCTTGTACTTTGTATGCATGTATATGCGCACACCATCTAGTGAATCCATGACATCATAATACCAGTCATGTAAACTTTGATTTACAGACTTGTTTAATTAATACAATCATACAACTTTTTTTGGTTAATTGATTAGACTGTATTTACACTCATTTTCCAATATAAAAATATTGGGGGAAATAAATAAATAAATAAATAAATAAATAAGCTGTGTCTCAGAGGAAGATGGAAGATACTCTTCATTAATCAATTGATTACAGTAGTTAACCTGTTATTGAATACAGTCCCATTTTTGTACATAATATCGGTCTTGTTTGTGACATTTTTATAGTCAAGGTCAGAATCGTTGCAGTGAATAGAGCTTGATCAGTGGTTGTAATCAGGCTGCAGGTTTTATGTTGAAAATGAAGGTTGTTGGGAATCAGATGTTTCACAAGCTCTACTTTACAAGGTGGAGAAAAAAAGATGAAAAGAAATGCCAGCATGTGGCCTTTGAAAGACTTGCTGATGGCTAAATGCTGCAGTGCGTCATGTTGTGAGCCAAGAGATCTTTACTACAGACAGCTTTACACCACTCTGGCCTTGGTGGGCTTAAACAGCATCTTAATTATTTTTTTCACCTCTGCCTTTTCACTATGACTTTCCCATGCATGCCTTTGGGCTGATCCACTACCGGTCTCTCGTCCCACCAAACCTGCCATTCGCATTCATGGACATTTCACTTACCACGTCTTACATATTGAGTTTTAAAAGGTCCACGCTTTCACTCCAGCCTCTTATCCCTGATAACTTTGATAAGTGATTCTTTACAGCAAGTCTGGCTTCCCTGAATGAGTTGCTTGTTTGTCTCATCATGGCTGTCATTATTATTTTTCCTCATTGATCAAGCAATCACATATTCTCACAGTCATCTCAGCACCACTCTTATTGCAATGTATATTCAGCCTGTCAATCAAGGCATGGTCATGTGCATTAACCTAATGCTTTTACCAGTGACACTTGTCAGGAACAGGCTGCCGTTGTTCACTAAAAGTGAAATGTTAAAAACGGGGAAATAGAGCGAGCCAACCGTTCCATTTAAAATGTCTGAATTGATTTCAGAAGAAGTTTTTAACCATCTGAAAGTATATCCCTGTGGGCTTTGGAGTAGTAAAACTGAGGTAGCTGTTGCTGCAGCTGCCAGTTGTAGCACTTTTTAAGTATGACAGCGTTCAATCCAGTTCAAAAACATAGTGTAAGCATAATGACCAAATTCTATAAACGGGACCTGGATGTTAGATTCAATTAGATTTCATACACTATATTAGATTGCATTGATAAATTCTTGAATCTGATTGTTCAGATGGTGTTGAACAATCTGGTTTAACTGCCTTGATACAGTACTAGTTACATTATTATTATAGTTATACAGTATTATTAGTTATACATCATTGCATCTTTATCAACACATGGACGTTTCAAAACTTTACATATAAATGTACTCACCGGCCACTTTATTAGGTACACCTGTTCAACATCTCTTCAATGCAAATATCTACTCAGCCAATCACACTGCAGCAACTCAATGCATTTAGGCACGTAGACATCTGCTGAAGTTAAACCGAGCATCAAAATGAGGAAGAAAGTTGACTTTGACTGCGACATGGTTGCTGGTGCCAGACAGGCTGGTCTGCGTAATTCTGAAACTGCTGATCTACTCGGATCTCTAGGGTTTACCGGGACTGTTCTGAAAAAAGAAAAAAAATCCACTGAACAGGAGTTCTCTGGGTGAAAATGCCTTGTTAATGCCAGAGGCCAGAGGAGAATGCACAAACTGGTTCAAGCTGATAGAAAGGCAACAGTAATTCAAATAATCTCGTTACAACTGAGAAATGACGAAGAGCATCGCTTAATGCATAACACGTACAACCTTGAAACAAATGGGATACAGCAGCAGGAGACCAAACCGGGTGCCACTCCTGTCAGCCAAGAACAGGAAACGGCCTCCACAGTCATTGCAATTTCAATCCAATATCTTACCTTTGGGATGGGGTGGAATGGACGATTCGCATCACGGATGTGCAGCTGACAGATCTGCACCAACTGCATGATGCTACTGTAGCATCTCAATACAGACCAAAATCTCTAAAGGGATGTGTGGTGTACCTAATAAATTGGCCGGTGCCTGTATAAACGGTTAAAAAAATGTGCCATTAATTTATTCATTAAAATAAGAACGGTTAGCAAATCTCTGTGGTGTAAGAGCAATTAAATGCTTGCTGTGTCTGTAAAGAAAAATAATCTACTTTGGGGAAATAACAGAAACCCAGCTTCGCTTCATGTTGCATCACGCCACTGAGACGTCATATAGGATTATTTTTTTCTATAACAGTAATCCCTGTCATGTTTTATTCATTGCATAACTTCTATTCTGGGGCGGTATTTACAAAACGGTAGTGTTCAGTCTGGTTATGTGGTTATCAATTTCGTTTCATTTAACGTACTGTACAGTGTAACTCTCGTATTCTCTCACTTGACTTGGATGCAGTGCTTTAGTGGCTCCATAGTGGCTTGGCCTTGCTGTTTTTCACATTAACAGAAGGAGACCAACACAGCATGTTGTGTAATAACCAAGTCAATCTGTAGCCCCGTTTCGGAATTAAAGCTATAAATCCAGAATACACACAGTCGATTTCTCTTTACGCTATTTAAACTGTGAAGTATGCGGTAAGGCTTTGAGAATAAATCTGAATGTTGCTGTAATACCATAATCATAAATACTGACATTTGTCAATGGTTTTTTTTATATACATTAGACATTCTGGGTGCTTTAATTGGGCTGTTTTATTTCCCTAGGATAATATGCAATAGAATAGAGAAGTACAGAAAAGCACAGCTCATGCATTACATCTATAGGTGCATTTACAGTATGACAGTGCACAATTTATACCTGAGGCTCTTTTTCGCATTAGACGGAAGTTCAAGTTACATTCACTCTCTATCGTCTATACCGCTTAATCCTGTATTCAGGGTCACAGGGGGCCTGGAGCCCATTTCAGGAGACTTAGGGCACAAGTTGGGGTACATCCTGGACAGGGTGCCAAACCATCACAGGGCACACACACACACTACGGCCAATTTGGGAATGGCAATTAACCTAACCTACATGTATTTGGACTGTGGGAGGAAACCAGAGTACCCGAAGGAAACCCACCAAGCACGGGAAGAACATGCGAACTCCATGCGCAGAGAGACGGGAATCGAACCTGGCCGGGAATCGAACCCGGACCTTGGAGGTACAAGGCGACATAGCCGCCGTTCAAGTTACAAAGAACAACAAATAAACTGTGGTTGGAGGGCTTGTAGCTTCAGATTAATGCCCTTGGCATGATTAGTGCTGATTAAACCAATTACACAACATTTGATGCTAATGTCCTTGTGCCCAGAGACCTTTTGAAGTGGAAGGAGGCTCATCACCACTAACACTAGTAAAAAAAAATTAAAAAAAGATCTATTGAGCTTTAAGTGTGCTTACAGCTTTCCTAAGGACAGCTCGGAAGCTCAAAATTTGATTGCACCACACAATGGTTAATAGTTTGCCCACGATGATGGTGGGCACTCAACACAGAAAGGGGCGCTGCACACATTTTTGTTTGTTTTTTCCACTCAAATGATTGTCACTTTAAAATAAAAATATCCAGACTAAATTTATATGTGTCTGAACTGGCCCACTTGTGTTTTTACACTCCTACACACACATAAACTCATCCTTGCTGAGCCAAATCCATTGCCAATACAACCTACACTGTAAAGCACAGA